>JAHWXV011205859.1:0-10536 GCA_024586415.1 Phrixothrix hirtus
CATTTTCAATTAAGAATAGTATTAAAACACTACTGGTAAGTGCTATATTTTATTGTGTTAGTATAATAGAAGCTAGTTAGAGTAATGGGTGTCGGAATCAGAAAAACTAGAAATTTCGTTTTGTTATTAACTTAATTACTATTCTCGGACGAGTGCTCGTCTGTAATTCCTTTAGTTAATTATATTAGGATAGCTTAGACGCTCTCTTGCGACATAAGAGATAATTTGCGTTTTGACGTCACGATTTAAAACTCTTTTTTATGCTTTTGATGTAGAAATTATTTGTTACGACGCTCTCGTATCGCAAATATTTTGGTGTCCTAATGTAGTACGTTAGAATTTATTAAGATTAGAAGTACTTGAAATATGACGCATAATTTGCAACTATTGTGAGCTGCCTGAAGATCGCCAGAAAGTTATTATAAATGCAGTTAAAACAATTTCTATTTCAACTTTATCAGACCATATTTACTAGACGAATTTAACTTAGATTCTTAACTAAAGTGGGGATTTTTGTTATCGGTGTACTTAAAATTGCAATTTTCTTTATTTTATCTTTTCCCTATCAACAAATGAAATATAGCAATTAAAAACAATACTTCAACATAACAACTTTCAAGTCAATTATATTTACAGGTATATACTACAGAGAAGCACTGATGGTTTAAACTGGTACTATCAACAATAGTCGTCAATTTCCGCTTCCTCCCACTTAAAAGTGGATGATTAAGTTGTGCACTTTTTAAGAGTATACTGAGTATATCAGGTATTGAAATAAAAAGACTTAAACAATTAAAGGACATATATAGTATGAACAAAGCAAACTAAAAGTTTTTACGTCCCTAAATCAATTATATTTGAATTAATCGCGAGCTTCCTTTTCGAGTGCTTAAAAAAGTTATTGCGTGCCATTTTACTGTTTAGCTAGAAAGCACAAGCGCTAAAGGTGTTACAAATGTTTTGCTTCCATTTCGAGCCAAGATCTACATCTTAGGAAGGAGGATCTCCGTTCCGTTCCATTCCGAAAAGTTCATATCTTGCTCGAATACTTTAACAACTTTACTTAAAATGGATTAAGTCGACAGACTTGAGGGTTTAATGCGACCGCTCACCTATAAAATGATTGCTCTTCGTTAGCAACAGGTGTTGAATCTCACGGTGCTTCATTTTTCATAAATCAAACGTTTAGTTTAAAGGCACATCTTCGAAAAATGGGAAAAAAGTCAATGTATGTGAGATATATTAATTGTCGTCGTAAAACAGTTCTCTTATATCCTCTCTTCTACAGTATCCTAGTTCATTTCTAGATTCGCAATCTACTCGAAGGTTCTCGTCCAACAAAAAGTGGTTATTGTGGAAATTTGAAATCCCATTTTAAGAGAACCCAGCTTAATCAGTGAAAACGACGTTAGTAGTAAAATTTCTGCGTTCAGCAAATTCTCATAAAAATATCGGACAGAATATCAAAATATAAGTGGTTGTACCCGATGGATATGGTACAAATATGGTGGTTGATGATAAAGGGTTCCCGGAACGGGACGTACACTTACACCCACTTCAGCGGATGTCCTTCTTGTATTCGTTTCGAGCTTCAATCTACTATAGGTGAAACTTAAGTTTCCGCTTCGAGTTTAAACATTCACTTCAAGGATCTGCTCATTAAACAAATAAGTATATTTCAGACACTGTTAAATTTTTGGAACAAGAATTGCCATAAAGACGGAGCGATTCAGAGTTATTTTTATTAGAGCGATCGTACCTGACGACCATATCGGTTATTTTAGTATTTAAATAGGAGACTTTGTGGTTTAAATCAGTATTTGGATTGATATATTGAAAATGATCTCGTATAATACTGTTCTTTCCCTAGATTTAAATTAAGTCAATTAATTATAATGCGTGATGTGAACTAGCTGACAGTGATGAAACATATTTTAAGAATATAATTGTTCACCTTTGGGAATTTTTGACGCTGTTAAAGTAAATAAATGTGTTCACTGTTCGCTAAAATACTCATAAAGGTTATGTTACCTTTTATTTGATTTTGGGTTCTCAGAGAATTTTGATACAAGGCCAATAATTTTTTCACTCTTTTCTATCTTTTCTTAACTTTTATAAAGCAGATGTACGGCTTGTCGAACATGAGTTCTCAATGTTGGAAGTGGGTTTTTTGTAGTATAGGGTGCAGGAAGTTGATTACTTTGGGCGCCAACGTGACTTACAAGTTCAGGTGAGTAAAGGCTAGGAGCGTTCTCCATGTAGAAATTCAGCTAGGATTTACTAAGCAGTAAATTGTGTAACACAAAAATGAGGGCCAACAGCATTTATTTAAATAATGAACAGGTTAAACTAAATTCAAAAATTGCAGATACTTTGAAACCTAAAGAAAGTGAATATGAGCACCACATTTACGTTCTTGTATTGAGATTACTTAATACGAAATTACTTACAAAGGTAAAGCTACAGTTGATTTCAACAGTGCTCTTGAAAGCACTAGCAATCTGAAAGAGACGGTATTATGTACACTACTATAATTTCACTGAAAAGTACTAAATACATAATTGAACAAAATATTCTTCAGCTATCGGCCCCAAAAGCTTGATTTTTCATATCGAAGATGACATCTACTTGGACATATTGCCAAAAAATTTTGAGGGTGGCACTAGAAAAAGTAGCGGTGGAGGTCGGCACAGGAAACAATTAAAATTGTGCTTTCTATAGCTTCTTTCACCGGCTGACTACTTAAGCCCCTATTTAATTGAAACTCGGGTTTGGGTCGACGCGTGGCACATTATTGCCTACCACTAGGTAGCAAAAACTAAAAAACTACATAACTAATTATACTTACGCATAAAATACTGAACTTGTGAGAACTTTCGTTCCAAAAAATGAATCGCATGCACGGTCGAGATCCGTCTCGTCCCTCTTCAATACACCCCTACCCTTTTAAACTCGTTTTTTGATCCCAAACGCATTGAAAACTTATCGCTATATAAAACTGAAATGGTTATCACAAAAACGTTGAATAATAAATTGCATGAAACATTAAAGAAGTATTATGCAGGCTGTACAGAAGCACATACTTTTAAACTTCTCAAAACTATATATATATATATATATATATACATATATTTAAATAATTAATAAGCGAATTAATTACAATGATTGGTAAACATTTACAATAACGTAAAAGTTTGTTATCGCTGGAGAATTTATTCAACTATCTGGAGGTTTAGATCAGTTATTCTAAACAAATTAAAGATTGCCTGCCTGCAATATAGTTAGTTGCAAAGTCTTTCTTATTTATTCTTAAAATGTTTGAATGCTATTTTAGAAGACTTAGTAGAACATCATTTTGAGTTTGCACTTAACCTATTTGAGTTTAATAAATTAACTGATTTATTAATTTACTTTTTGTTACTTCTGATTTTTAAGCTGCTCGTATTTGTAGAACTTGCCTTCTCGTATTATGCACATTGCCTTTGGAATTAAATTTTGCAAAGATTCAGAGCTTGATGTAGCTTATGAGCTAGACGGTCTGACAACGAGATGATCTTCAATGATTAGTTACTTATTCGCGAAACTTAGGGCGCTGTTTATATACCTCTAGATACGTGAAAAATAGCTTTATTGGGCAGTTCGTAAGAACCTATGAACACACGTTACGATTACACCAATGATCCACTAAAAAGACGCTGTTTTGATTGTTGCAGGTGCTTTTATAAACCTTCCTATGTTGGTATTGCAACTGCAGACTTATAGGTTTGGACGAATTGGATGTTCACAATTTAAAATTCTTTTCCTACTCTTACTAGTTTGCTGGTCTTTAAATTTTCCTTGAGGCTAGAATTACGCATACGTTTCTTTTACTGGAAACTACGTTGTTGTGAAGCGATGCTGTTTATTTAATATTTATTGATGTCACATCAGTGTTACCTATCTTTATGCAATTTATTGTCTTTCAAACCTTTGTTTTATTTCTGGATAACGTTTCTAAATGCATACTCAAGCTATCTTAAATTAAGTTTGCTAGGAAAATGAAATGCACGTAGGCGGTATTTGATTTCCCTTTGTTAAAATTCCGCAATTTTAAATAATAAAATAGCGATGCATTCAACAACGCATAAGTTGTCAGAAAATAACAGTGCAATATATTTTATGAGAATACCGCGGGTAACGCACTACAAACTTATAAAAATGTGAATAATTTAAAATAAATTAGATAGGGGATATAAAAAATGATTTATTTTAAATAGTGAAAATTGTGGCTGCCGATTAAATTACTTTTCCTTCGTAAACGGTAGATTTGCAAACCTATGCAAATTAATACATTTTAACTTGATTTGGTTGTATGTGTATAATGGAAGTTAAATATTTAAACCCTTCTTTAACATCCAATACAAACACTAAACTGAATAATAACATAATAAGCGTTTAGATTTTTGTTGACCGCGAATTAGTTTGTGCAAAAGTTAGTTAATTTGCTCAAGACAAGTGGAGAATAATATTGAAAGTAATTAAAGAAAACGCATTTCATCCAACGTCCATCATGACAAATTGTAAGCACTATTATTCCGTATATTTTGTTATACCTACAAGTGAAAAAGTTCTATTAATTTTATTATTTTCAGTATTATTTTTGAATAAACAGAATAAAAGCGAATTGCTTTTCTATTTAGTAATATCCTTTATATGTATTATTTCCTTAGAAATGCTTTGAGGTACGGAAATTAACATTAGGTAAGCTTTCCTGCTCCCTTTAATTTAATAGATAAACATAACTTCCGTCGTATTTGGAGCGTTTTAATTTACTGTAAACTTTGTGCATTTATAGACTTCAGATGCAAATACTTCAATTTAGATTTTTAAAATTTCTTTGTGATTTTGCCAAAGTTTGTGACCCGAGCCTTTTTGGCTAAAGCCAATAACTTTGCGCTTAATTATTGTTTTAGTATCTAATATAAAAGGCACATAATTGCGCCTAATTTGTATATACAGGATCATTTATTGCATACAGGGTCAACTATAATACTGTTAAAAGCGGTTGATGACGGTTACATCCCACAATGCGTTATAAACAGGTAGCTGTTAAACGATAATGTTACTGTCAACTTTATTTCTATCCATTTCATTCTACATAAGTTATTTATTTTATACCTCTCCAAATTAGTGGGTACGATGCAGTAATTTAAGGTTATCATAATGAAAATTGCTTTACGTTGCCTACGCATGTTTCACTCAAACGTTTAGCATGCTTACAATAGCATATTCTCCTTTCGTATTTGACATTTGCTATATAATTTTGAATTTTATAATTTCAGTAGCTATTTAGCAATATCCTTATCGACATTGGTTATCCCTACAATTATATTGTTTACAAAAATTATTTCCAATACAAAATTTCCATAATGATGTGTCAATGTCAATGTGATGTTTTAAAATTATAAGTTTAGAATACCTTTTATATATTCATTACATTGAGGGTAGTTAAACAAATTCAAATAATGATAGTACTAAAATACAGAGTGTTTGCAACAAAAATAACTATCATTAGTAAAGAAAAATGCTGACTAAGAGAGGGTAATTCTATTTACTCTATTCATTTGATCTTTAAGTAATGTGCTCTGCATAATGCTTGCAGATTATCGTAAAACAAAAACGATTCGAACACAATTACACATCCGTTTTTATTGCAATAAATGTTAATAAGCACCCTTCTAATTTTCTTACCGTTAGTAAGCTTAGCCACTAATCCCTGATTTACAAGTTCGATAAAAGATTTGAATTACTATCTATACTGTTTCGAAACTTATAACTTAATTTTAAAATATAGATTATAAGATGCTTTAAATTTGTATATAAATCAATTTCAACAATAACTAAAACGTTTAAAAAGACTTTCTTGTAACTAGTTTTGCCCTAACGGAAGTTTTGCTTAAAATTGATTGAGTGTCCATCAAATCTGCGGAAGTCCAATATCTACTTTAATAAATGAGATAACTTGAATTCTTTTATACAGTGTTTCCTAATTCCTTAAAATGCACAAACTGAAAACAGTTTGGTATATACAGGGTGTTCCCTTGTTCATGGGCAGAGAGTAACTGTGTTTTATTAAATCGCAAGCTATGTTTTTTATAACTTTATTGAATTCTACATGAAAAATTAAGGGTACGTAATGTATAACACTAGTATGCAAATATTGACATTTTTATTGATATTTCGAAAAAAACAATTTTATTCCTTATTTCCGTCACTGCTAATCTAGAAAATATTTACGTTATGTGAATATTGAAAATACAATTTTTTGGATAATTGAAGAGCTATAATGGTTCTTTTGATCTGTGTATCAAAAAGTGTAATAAGACAAATTCTTAGAAAACCTGGGAAACGAAAATTAAAAAAATCTCCACTATTTCAAATGGAACACCCTATATATGATTGCCCCATATTATGTACTACTAAGGCTTCTACCAGCTTGTTATACCTTTCCCTATACCTAAGTTGGGACTTTTTAAAGAACAAACGCATTTTTGTGAAAATGTTACTTTTTGTTATGGCTGTTAGCATAGTAGGCACGAATCATAAAAGTTTAAATATTTGGACAGATAACAATTGTCCACTTAAGGTGATTGCTATAATAAATCATGAATTATTCTAAAGAAGAATTAGTAGCTATGGTGTATGCTGTAGGAGAAGCTCACGGTAATTGTTTGCTAGCAACTCGTACTTACAAGGCGAATAATTCAGATCTGCAACGATATCCTCGAACTGATTGTTTTGATAAAGTTAAATAGAGATTTAAAAGAACGGCAAATGCTATTATGAAAACACTACCAAGACGCATGAATATAACAATTAAAGTAGTCGAATACATATTTTACCTTCAGTTGTAGAAAACCCAAATGCTAGTGCAAGAGAAATTAGTACAGAGGTAGAAAGTTCGAAGAGCCTAGTAAATAAAGTTTTAAAAAAACATAAATTTCACCCTTACCGTATCATCAGACACTGTCAAATGAAGATTTTTTAAATCGTCTATAATTTTGTAATTGTGCAGACGAGAAAATTTGCGAAGATCCAAATTTATTTCCTAATGTTTAAATTATCGATGAATCCTAGTTTTCAAATACCTGTAGAGCCAATAGACACAATTTCCACTATTATGCCGATCATAACCAAGGTTACTGAGAGAGGAGGATCATCAACATAGGTTTAAAGTTAATACGTGGGTTGGAATATGTGGCGAATACATAGTAGGACCTTATTTCTTCGAAGCTAATTAAAAGAGAGATATGTATTTAAAATTTTTACAAAACGAATTGCCTAATCTTCAAAGACATATTCCTCCTTATTCTTTGAACAGGCAATGGTTTCAACATGATGGTGCTCCTCCACATTCTACATTACTGGTAATATTGTTTATAAATATCTCAACTATTTCCACCCACAATAAACGTTATTTTAGGTAAGACAACAATTGAAGGGGATGTATCCAAACAAATGAATAGGTAGGGTTAGTCAAGTTCCATCGCCGGCAGTTTCGCCGGATTTATCATGCCTCGACTATGTTGTGTGAGGTTATATTAAAGATGAACTATACATAGTAACACCAATAGATATCGAAGATCTCAAAATGAGAATTAGAAATCCCTTCGGTACCATTTCTCCAGAAATATTGAGAAATGTTTCTTGAAATTTTAATCGAAGAATTGACGTGTGCAGAGACCGAAATGAACACTTACTATAATCTTTCCAATATTTGGATTTTTACAACTGACGTTAAAACATTTGTTGAACTATTTTCATCACGACCACCATGTGTCTTGGTAGTTTTTCCATAATTAGCGTTTGCCGTTCTTTCAAATCCCTGTTTAACTTGTTTAACAAAACAATCAGTCTAGCGATATCATTGCATAATAATAATAATAACAAATTGCATAATAAAAATGTATTTTTTCTCTAAAACATCACAACTTATGTATAGGGAAAGGTATAATAAACTTGTGGAGGCCTTCGTAGTGCACCATAAGGGCCAATAATATACGGGTTATTCCATGTGAAATAGTGGTCATTTTTTAAATTTTCTTTTCCTTGCTAAAAAGTTTTTCATCCCTTGTATGTCTTATTACACTTTTTGATACACAGATCAAAAGAACCATTACTACTCTTTAATTACCCAAAGAATTGTTTTTTTTAAATATTCACATAACGTAAATATTTCCTAGATTGGCAGTGACGAAAATAGGGAAAAAATAAGCTTTTCTCGAAATATCAACAAAAATGTCAATATTTTTATACTAGTGTTATACATAAGATACCCTTAATTTTTCATGCAGAATTCAATAAAGTTATAAAAACATAGCTTGTCATTTAATAAAAGAAAGTTTCTCTCTGCTCATGAACAAGTGAACACCCTGTATATATAAAACTATTTCCAGTTTGTGCATTATATAAAATTATGAAACACTGTATAAGAAAAATTCAAGTTATCTCATTTATTAACGGAGATAATGGACTTCCGCGTGTTAGGTGGACAACCCGTATATAAATATATAAATATATTAATTTTACTTAAACTAGAACTTCTGCCGTGTTATTCAAAAATTAGAAAATTTTTTAGCATCTTTGGTCATTAAAATATTAATTATACATATTCTGGAAACGACATTGCAACGATTACTCTTCCATCTTACCGAACAGGCAAAACCTTGCTTAACTCAAGAGACTTTCTCCGATAACTCACTTCATGGCAGTTTTTCAAAGAAACCATATTAGTAGCGTAAAAAGGCAATAAAGATATAAGAACAGTAATAAGATTATAAAGAAATGGCATGGCCTCTTTTAAAAAATAACACAAAAAACATTAAAATCTCAAGAGACAATGCCATGTCCAATATTTAGATTTTAATAAAATTCTTACCGTCATATATACGGAAAGCAAGAAAATTAAATACAAAATTTCATTTTTCTACCATATTTAGTTTTTGTGAAGTGCTTAACTAATATTACAAGTAACTCCGATTACTCGATTTTTGGAAATTTATTAAATAAACCGCTTAGTTTATACGAAATAGAAATAAGTAGCCAAGAAATCTACGAAGTTTAAAACAACCGTAAGAACCGATTTCAGGAAATCGCGAAAAAATAAAAATTCGGAAAATATCTAAAAAGTGATACCCTATGTTACTCTATTTTACCCAAATTCTTGAATTTTCACGCAAAGGTAGTTATGACCTTAAATGAAAATTTTCGTTTAGATAGGATATTTGGTTTCATGGTTATTTTATTCAGAGTTATTTTACCAGAGTTAGCGATAAAAGTACTGCCAATTAATCTATTTAGGGATAACTTTTTGAGAAACCGCTTAAATTATAAGAAAGATCATTAAATGGATAAGAGATATAGTAAGTTTTAAATAAATCGTTATGAGCAAATTCGAGAAAAACATAAAACGCCAAAAAATGCCAAGACTAGATGGTACCTCCGGTTATTCGATTTTCATCGAATTGTTGTGATTATGTGTCCATATAGCTACAACTTAACCGAAAACATTTGTTGCCCTATGACTTTTCGTTTTTGACTTGACATTCATACATACGCACACACAAACACATACGCGTGTGCACGCACATACCCACAGTAATCACACGCAGAGACCAATACCTGAAAATATGATTCTCGGGCTCAGGACCCTGTAAATATGTAATTGCAATAACATTCTAACAGCGAAATTTTTGGACGAACCCAATACTTTCTCTTTTACCTAGTATATATCATATGGGGTCATAGAAGGTATTAGAAATAGCTCTACTAACAGAAAACGGAGTTCAATAAGGTAGTAAACAATTTATAAATATTCAGCTGAGATTGCCATCGCCTTTATCTATTGCGCGAATGTCCAGGGCGTCCTTAGCAATGACCAGCTTTAGAACTGAAATATAAGAAGGATGGCGCAAAACGTTTCCATTTCAAACATTTGCATAGTTAGTGTTTGGAAAGTCTTTGTTAGTCATTTTGAAGGCAGGAAGTCAGAAAAATACCTGCAAATAATATGATTTTCAAAATTTTGACAATTTGACAATTAACCTTATTCCTTTGTTGAAAGGACCGTGCTTCTGTTCTTATGGAATTTTTCGTAGCTTTCTATAATCTAATAGATACAATCGTAGCTGCTTTATACAACGAGGCGGCTTTATCTGTTAAAGTTTAACCGCTGTGTATAAATAATGCTACAAACTTCTAAGCTTCTACTACGTATTACTATTACTGTTACTATTACTATTAATATTATAATTTGACGCGAACTTTGTGCTTTAGGCCTGATTTGGCAATTTTTCATCATAATAAATGTGTTCTATAAAAATGGCAGTTTAATGCGTCTCTTATAGCGAATTCAACTTGCTGCGCTGCACGGGTATGGCATATATTAGCTGATTCCTAATTTGTAACGGTTTATTTTTAATTATGAACTATTTAGGACTTATTTGCTATTTCAATAATTAATTAACAGTATTTATCAAAATATTATTAAAGGAAATT
>JAHWXV011205899.1:0-10267 GCA_024586415.1 Phrixothrix hirtus
AAGATTCGTGAAGAACCCATCCCTCGCGCAAGTTAGTCGGCGCAACACCGCTTGGGAAGTCCCTAAAAGTCCGTATAACCATCTTAAGGGCTCTAAAACCGTTTTAACCTGTGGCAACATATCTAACTTTAGCGATGAATTTGAGGTTTAAGTATGTAGAATTAAATAACATCTATACAGCTTTAAATGTGAATAGAATTATCTTTAAAAAGACTACTCGTGATCTCGCTAAGGCCGATGTTAGTCGATCGAGTCGCCAAATCTTGAGCGTTGCAAAACATCGTACGCTCTAATTTTATAGGTCAAGTTTCAATTATATGGAACAATGAAAACTTTAACAACGTAGCACTAAAGAGTGTATAGAACTGAATTTAGGAACCTGTCCATAGTCATTAGTTGTCAAACTAAGCACACTACCGAATAAAGTTAATGAATATTATGTAAATGTTGGAACTGTCAAGTTCAAACGTAATATTATGTGTACATTTTAAGCTTATCAGGTTTCAACTTGATGTATATACTCTAGGCACAAAAGCTTCTAGTTTCCAATTTAAAAATTTCAATGATAAATATAATTAAATCGTGAATATTCGACAAACGGTAGAATAACTTGGTTTTTGTGAACGACCTTCTTCGTTCTACACCTATTTGACTCCTAATATGTTTAAATTTATTGAATCTAAATTTACGTTTGCTTATTTGTAGATAAAGGTATTATTCTAAAATTCCTACAGTTTTGATATACATATGTAAGTAAATAAACAAACTCAATGCAGGCAATTTATTTTAATTAGCAATCTTAAATATTAATCTTGTCAAATTTTAAGTAAAAACAACATAACCTCTAAAATGTATTTTCAATTATTGTGATTTCTTTGAAAGTAAATTGTCAAGAATGCTCTCAGCTGCTTCACTCAGCTAAAGTAGGGTTATGGGATATCAAATACTAAGTATAAAATTGACAATAACGAATATTTTAAAATAATCCTTATTGCAAGAACGTTGTATTTTTAGTAATTGGTTTTAGGCAAACAGAAAAAGAAATAAAGTTATTAAAACGTGCGTAAAATATAAAATATATAATTATCATTTTAAAAAGGTGATGTGGTTTCTGATGAAGTTTCAAGTATTAAATGTTACAGTAATGGAATTATATATTTTAATAAATTTTGCAAATATCGTTTGCAAACTTTAAATTAATTTTCTGTAACAAAAACTAAATCAACGCATATTTTATTATTAGGTATGCATAATACAACATTGTACTTGTATACATACTGATAACATAGATTTACATGGAATTATTAAGCTTTATCGTTGTTTAAAATTTTAATGTATTGATAAACAATGGATTCGTTCATGCTTAAATAATCACTCTCATGTTATAATATTATCAGAATTTATACTTTCACAGATTCACGTTTTAACATTTTTGAGGGTAACCAATCTCTACATAGGTTTTCTGAGAAATATATTTTAAGTTTTCAGTTATTTAGAATTTAGTAATTGTTTGAGAAGAATTTTAGTACTAGATTAAAATCAAAGCGCTGTTTGTTGGAAATTTTTAATATAGAGGTGCTGTCTTGATTTACTACTTATCGATTAGAAATTGAATTGATTGAGATTATATTGGTCAATTTGGTAATTCAAGCACTACCTTTTACGAAAAACAAAGTTCAAACTATCTAAGCGATATCTGTCTTGGCAGGTAAGCATTAATGACCACAATTTCAACAACTAATACTCTTTTTATAAATGAGTTATTTTAAATTTTTTGTTAGTTTGCATAAATGTAATTTAGGTTTATTTTATATACATTATTTTGATATACAGGGTTAGTATAAATTTCCACATATAGCTCATATTTCCTGTGTAAATGGATGTACTAGGAACCCCTTAAATAAATGATTTTATATTGTTATAATATAGTATATTTTAACGCCATCTTTATCAACCAACACGAATTTATTTCGAAGCCATGACGTCACCGTACATTTTTTTGCGCTAATTTGGTACATATTTTTATGGTCTCAATGACAATACAAATATATTCACACGTCACACAAAAAATATTTGAGAAATATTTAACCCATTTGATTCCACGAAATGTTTTTTCAAAAATTTCAAAAATTTTATTCACTTTTAATTTTTTCTGATCTAATACTTGGTAAAACCAAATAAAAAAATATTTTAGAAATTTTTTTTTAATTATTTTCAAAAATACAGAGATGTACTTATATTACTACAACAGGCACATATGAGCTAAAACAACAAATAATAAAATTCCTAAATTACAATTAACAAGATGTAAAAAGAAAACATTTTCCTGTTACAACAATGTGAATTTAAATGTTACATAATAATTAGAAGGTCATAACATGGTATTTCTTAAAACATTCACGTTCGAGGCACAGTGCAACATTACACTTTTCACATGTCCAGCGAGTTATAACACGGCACACCCTGCAACGCAGTTGTTTTTCTATTTTTTTTGGGAAATGGCCACCCTCTTCCCTAATAGTACTTGTAGGAACCGACCCTGTCCTTTCTTGTAATAAATTGACATTTGTTCGCTCTTAGATAATGCTTGGTCACGTCTCTCTGAAAACCAAGGAGATCCAAATTACTGTTCACTGCTGCTAAATATAATCACCAAGAGTTCACAAGGGTAAGATTCATCAAATGCGTAAAGAGAGGCCACCGCCATTTTTTTCCTTGAATCTAACTCGATAGTTATTTACTGCCTGATCACATAAATCTACTTCCCCATGGATGCATTATATGTAGAAAATAGTTTTGGAAAGTGGTTCAATATCATCGTAATTTGTTGCCATTCTTACTACGTTACTGTCTTTCCATTTTACGAAAAGGAGCAGATTACTTCTATCATAACGGTATTCGAAATATCCACGGTTTTTCTTCTTTACTTCGTTATAAGGGAGCAATGGACACTTCTTTATACGGTTATCCCTCACAGTCCCCGAAGCTCTAAAAAGTTTATTCTTCACTGTTTTCATCAGATTATAGCTTGTGAAATAGTTGTCAAAAAATATTATATGATCTGAAGGTTCAGCAACAACGTCTAACACTTTCAAGACCACTCTCGATCTTAATGGTAGCATGGATACTTTTTTATCGGCAGAAGCATTTGGTACTGCTCCGCAGTATGTATCGAAGGAATAGCAGTAACCGGTTGAACTACAAAGCATCTAGTTTTTGTACTCAGACCTAACGGGTTTGCCTTTTATGAACTGTTTGGGAGAGTGATGCCCAAAGTACTTGACCATTGCTTCGTCGATTGACAGATTTTCACAGAATATTCCCCATTGCTGAAAGTTGTAGCTTGTCCATCACTGGCCGTATCTTGTACATTTTATCTGTCTTATCAGTCTTGAAATTATCTACCAAATTCAAATACTTTCTATCTCTTGAAACCGATTTCTTGACATACCATTTTATACAGGAGGCACCAAAAGGTCATCATCTAAACACAAGTAATGACGCTCCCTAGGCAATCTGTGGTATCCACTCAGAAGAAGACTGCCAATAAAAATCTTAATATTATCTTTACTTACATAAAATAAATGATTATTACTTTTCACGGCATGCAAGTTGATTTGATCAACAATTAGATCAACGATGTCCTCGTCTAGTAAATTTTCAAAAATTTGAACAGATATTTCTTGTTGTATTTGATCTTTTAGAGTATTTAGGCGATCCTGGTACCCAGTAGTCATTTCCATACTTATAGGCAATTTGTCTTCTGTCCACTGTGGCTCGCTATTTGAAGTTTTTTGCTCTTCTAAAATCCAACGCTGCTGCAACACTGCTAAGGGCAGGTCTTCGTCGTTGTCGACGTTGTTCGTCAAAATTCCTTCATCATTGCTAGAATAATAAACTTCTACCTGGAACATCACTAGGAAAAGATTAAGATAGTATATTGTCATCATCGATGTTCTCATTATCAATTTGAGAATCGGTATCGTTTGGAGCGAGTTATATCTTTAGCAGCGGCGTAAAGAAAAATAGTTTTCCATAAAATTGGATTGTATTAATATGCCGCAAGTCATCTGTATCCATGTATCAGAAGATATCAAGCCTAAATAAAATAAATCAAATATACTTGACTTCATATTGACCCACTGTACTCATATGAGTACACATTAGTTTACCTACGTACTAAAATCTCAATTACGACGTTTCGTTATTCTATCAAAAAATGTGATTATAACATACCTTTTTATTATTACAAATCGATCTGGTAAAAAAATGGACGATATACCACAAAAAACACATCAACAAAGTAAGGCAATAGGTACTGATAATTTTGTAAACCAATTAACTTGAAAACACAAACACTTCTGCGACATGACAATTTCAGTAAATCTGTCCATATTTAGGTTTATTTAAGGTTTTCTACTATGAAAAGTTTATCTACTCCTGGACCGATGTCACTAGATGTAATTTTTTGGGCCTGTACTCAAATGAGAACGGTGGGATAAAATGGGTTAAAAAAACTTTGTAATTATCGAGATGTGGAAAGTGTGTCGCTCTTAATTATTTTGTTTCAATTGAATTACTTCAAGAGATGTCCAAATTACTCCCCCTCCCCCCCATTCAACATCTGACAGTCAGCTGATCTATTAGCATACAATCTGTATTTTAAATATCATGACATAGTGAAAAATTCAGTTGGGTTAAATCCGGAGATTTAGTTGGCCATCCAATAGGTCCTTGGCAACTTATTCATCTTGCAGGACATACATCATCTATTAACTACCAAACTACAATATCAAAGTGTGGTGGTCCTGCTTATACTAAATTCCGGATGAGAGATGTCACCGTCATCTGGATTCTGGTAAAACCCGTGAAAGCAACAATCATATCGTCACGTAAGAATTCCAAATAGCGCTCTGCGAACGAACTTAAGATTCTCTGACTAACATGCCTGTTCCATTCAAAGAAAGTGTACCCTAATCTAAAAAATTACCAGTAGCTAAGAATCATATTTAGTAATTGCTGTTAATTAGACGAAAAAGTATATTAGACAAAACGTGGGTTTTCGACACAACGTCACGACACAACTCGTCTCAAAATCTACTCGTCGCCATAATCATTTTCCAGCAATTCATGGATTAGTTGCGCAGTTATAAGGATGCTGTTTTTCTTTATGCAATAGTTGCACACCTACCTGACTGATAGAATTACGAGAAAGGTTTAGTAGACACACACAAATTTTCTTCTACCACAAACAATATACTTCAAAATCTACTTGCGCACATACATCTCTAGGTAAATCCCTTACATTGCCCACCTCACTATACTCACTATACTTTCTAAAAATTCTACTAACTCTAAGTTATGAAATTGTAGGCTTATCGGAATGCACTCTATTAAATAAACTACGCACTTCTTCTTTTACCTCCATAGCCTATTATAAATAAAATCTTTGATTTTCATTTTCATTTTCATTTTCATTTTCAGTTAAATGTCGCACTTTATTCAAGTACCACAAAATGCAAAATGTCGCATGCGGTTATTATTTTATAAAAATTGATACGTAGTAACTAGAATGAAACTGGAAATTATGATAATATTTGAACTGTGCGATAATTGACCAACTGTTGCTACGTTTATTCACAGACGATGACTTGTTCGAAGCAATTTTGACGATTTTATCGTCAAGGATCGTATGGTGTAAGCGATTTGATGTGCTAATTTAAAAACTATCTTTTTCCGCATCTCATGAATTAGAGTTTTTACTCAAACACTTTCTTATGCAAGATATGGAAATGTTTACAATTGTTTAGACAAATCCTGAGGTTCTCATTTGCTAAAATTTACGGTGATGTCGTCACTTCGAAACAAATGCATGCTGGTTAGAAGTGATAACGTTTAAATTATGTATATATTATAATATAAAAACGACTTGTTTAAAAGTTTCTCGGTATATCGACCTACAAAGAAAATATAAGCTATTTGCAGAGCTTTGTACTCACCCTGTATAATGTGTAAAGAAGTACAATCCAATTCTGAGTCACTACGACGCGATGAAGTCAGTGGTCGATGCGATTTCACATGCCGCTCTGTGATTATAGTGTACATTTCTACAGCCTATTCATCTCATAATAAAACACCTGCCCTTACCGAAAGCTGTTTTTAACAATGAATCATTATCTGAGCATATGCCTATATCCAATTTTTCATCAGTCTACTATGCGTGAGTAGTTTGGGTCTGGTGTATAAAGCATAGTTAACTATGTATAACAGCATCGTTATATGGTTGAACACTGTGATTCATTCAAATCAATAAAACTATCCAATCACAGAGCTTAACAATGGCTGCAACTAGTTAACAACATTGTTATTGTTGTTATTGATAACTATGCGTTATGCAACTGAACCTTAAACACATGAAAATACCGTTTAAGGTTCTAGAATATATTCAATACCATCTATACAGGATGTTCGCGATATAAGAAGCATTATTTAATACACGTGGATCTATTACGGATCACAAATCTGTAAAAATGGAAAAAACCTTTGCAAATCCATTATGGTTACTTGCGCTTTACTATGAAACGTAATTGATAAGAAAACACTTTGTTTACAAACATCATACCTTTTCTTTATAACTATTGCTTATTAATTAGAAACTGTCGATGGATTAATTATTATAAAACATATTTAATAAATATCTAAAGTTTTAGTAGGTATGTATGTAAAAAATCAAAGCCTGTTTGATTCGTATTAATTTGCATGAAAAAATATTTATGACTGCATATAAATTTGTATAAAACTTATTAACTATTTAGATTTTAAACTATGTCCACAAAATTTAAATTATACACAAACAATTGATTGCAGATATTAACCATATGAAGATATTTCTCAAAAACAATTTAACGTCATGTTAAAGTGACTTAAAGGAATGTAGAACATTTCTAAATCCAAATGTACTTACTCTAAATGGTATCTATTGCAAAGAAACTATAAACTTGCACAATTAACAGATCACACAAAATTTTATGTATGAAAATAAAACTTTTTATTTCAAATAGCAATTTGCAGATGAGAACATTCATTAATAGTAGTCTGAAATTGTATGCGTAATACTGTCGCTAAATATGTATAGACAACCAGCCATTTCTTATTGAGTATAGTAGACCAATTTAAAAAGCAGGGACGGGTTTGAAACTTTAACCACAAATATCTCGAAAACTATCAAATTTAGATACGTTAGAAACGTTTTTGTCGTGCATACTAAGATGTGTCTGCTGTTAAAGTAATGCTCTTATATCTGGGACACCCTGTATATATGCAGTCAAAACTCATTAAATTGTTTTTCCACAATCCTCAGACTTCTCTTTATTACATATTTACAGTCATAACTGCATGTAACAATTTAAACTGATAGAATACCTTTAATATTATTTTTGCGCTTCCGACCTGTTTTTTTATATTTACTGGCTATGTTGATTGTCACGTTGTGATATATTTCCCGAGCTGTTGTGATTGTCTTAGTAACGCCACGATAACAAGCATGTTATGGTTCATAACGGTACTAGTACTGTTATGAAACCGAATAAAGGTTTGATATCAGATTATCGTAATTACTTGAAAATTGTCGTTAGCGCAAAAAATCGTGTATGACATACGATCGTTAAGTACCTTAGTACAACAGGTCTAGAAAATTAGAAAAAACTGGACCCTTCGGGTCTTGGTTTTCTAACTTTTTCTCGACCTGTTATAAGGCATGTATCGATTATGTATCGTAATATACTATAACAACACTAGTGCTTCCTGTTTTTAATATTTGGCTTCAGTGCGCTTCTTAAAATAAATAAGGACGGCATAAAGGAGATAGAATGTCAGGTGTCGGTAGCGTCATATATCATGCCAGTAGGAATATTGAAGGACAGTGAGGCAATGACGCTATACGAGTAATGAACGCCGTCTTTTATACGCTCACAAAAATCCTTTCAAAAATTTAATAACAAATATACGGTTACCGTACCTTATTGTTAGATCCACCGTTTGTGGTAACTGTAGTTATTAAATTTAGTGTAAATACGTAATCTATTGAAAATGCTTTTAAAATATATAAAAATTTATTCTAAAGATATTTTTGGCAAAAATTACTTCTCTTACATTATTTGGTGGTTATATACGGAAGTTCGACCAGGAATGCGTAGTTGTTTGATATATCCACTAGTTCCTGTTATTCTCAATTTCAATGTATGCCACACATTAGGTTGGGTGCAAATCACTCCGTTTACCCGATAGTTTGAGCATTTCATCAAAATTACTAAACCCGCAGAAGGATCACTAATTTATTAATTGTTGATGGGATTCTAGCCACAAATGAAATATTGATATCATGATTATAAACACAGCCTCACATCATATACAAACTCTAGGCACTGGACAATTCTTTTGTGACGACTCTCGAAAAGTATAGGAAAAAGTTCTTACTCAGTATAATCTCGTTGAACTGTAAGATTGTGCCTGTATTAAAGTGCAGACAGGCGAAATGGCTGTTAATGGATTTAGGGCCACAAGAATTTGCCCTACTAACATCTTTTTTTTGGTAATTAGTAAACTTCTGCATGCACTATTCAATATTAAAAAATTAAACATCAAGCTTAACTAAATAAAGCTTCCTAAAATCGTTTTAAGCAGCTTTCGCTAAGTCTCCTAAATTAACAAAGTTGTGAATTTATAAAAGTCGAGAATTCATGCTAAATGCTTTAACTACATACCAAGTATGTTATATTTTCCAAAAGTTCAATTTAAGCTAATTTAAAATATTGAAAAATATATAGGGCGGCCAATTTAAAAAACCTATGTTTGATTAATTTCTAGAAAATGTTTGACTGCGATATTGGGTTCTATGTACACGGAAGGTGCTCAAAAATGACATTCTTTTAATTTCGCTCTGTATCTCGGAAACAAAAAGAGATATTGAAATTTAGTGTGCAACACCGTAAACTTCTTAGGTAAGTAGCAAAGGTTCGCGAAAACCGCAGCTTTCTATTTTCATCAATAACGGAGGTATCCTGTTAATATCTCGAAAAGCGGACACCCTGTACATATATTATATCGCAGCATATGCATAGATAGTAAAGATATAGGTTGACTTATTAATATTGATCCACTAACCCTAATACATTGTTGCACTGCACTATTTCGACAACATATATTTCATCATAAAATTATGTCAATGTGTTGAAATATCTTTTCTATAACATAAATAATATAATTGCATAACAGTGGAAATACGTTTACAAATTAACCATATTTAAGAGGTGCATGTTAGAAACTTAAAGTAACATTTATTATTCTATTAATTTGTAGATAGATTTATTGCAATGTTAATTTCAGTTTATTATTTTAATTTAAAATGAGTTGACAAGCTGTCTAGCTTAACGTGATTAATTAGTTTACCTTTTAGATTAGAAAAGGAACGGCTCAAACATTATCTCCAATTAAGTAAATTCTTTGAAGGCTTAATCGTTTGTTAGATTTAGTGATGAAATCACGTTGTTGTTACCCAAACGGTCCAGTAATACGACCTTAGCTCTTGCACGTAAACAAATTTATATCTTCGTAAGCACAATAAAATTAAATACAACTTCGTCTATTTTTTATGCATAAATCAAAGAGGAAAAAATCGTACAATAACGTAGAAACAGTACATACCAATAAGTATTGATTGTTGAAGCCTTCTTTATAAAAATGTTTTTCTTATCTTATTCAGCATTATAACTTGATACTGTTTGTCCATTAATACTTGGTTACGATGGTCTATGTCTAAGATGACAATTACATGTTTATGTCACAACATAATTTTGTTGAAATGAATATATACGAGGGGTGCAGCAATGGTTTCGGAAATAGGTATGGAAACACAATGAAGATACGGTAATATGCTTCTATTGTTTTTCAAAATATTCTCCCTTAAAATCAATACACTTTTGCATGCGTTCGAACCAGTTGTTGAAGCACTTTTTCCATTCCGAAGATGGCATAGCAGAAATGTGAGTTTTGGATGTTTACATAGCATGTTCAGGTGTTCAAAATTGGGTTCCACGCATTTTATTTTTGACAACCGAGAATAAAAAGAAATCCTTTTGACTTAAATCCGGACTGTATGGACAATGAGTAATTAATTCTACCTTTTGCCGCTTCAAATAATCGACAGTTTGTGATGCTGTGTGTGACGATGCATTGTCATGGTGCAAGATGATCCGACGTTTTGCATTAG
>JAHWXV011209519.1:0-10352 GCA_024586415.1 Phrixothrix hirtus
AAAGATAATTTTACCGTATTGTACATATTTGCCTACGTCAAGATTACAATTTCAATATTTAATCCTTTAGAGGACATTTATAAACGGATACACTATAGCCGTTTTGTAGCTTCTGTGGTTATTTTTTATCAACATCGTCAATAGAAGGACCATAAACAACTTCATAATAATTAAAATTAGACAATAACATGTTTTCACAAAGAAATGTTTTCATTTTAACACACAAGTTTTTCTATTGCGACAAAGTGCTTTCAATACAAAATATCCTTTACGGCAAATTGCAGAAACATGTTGTTTAAATCTTACACCCGTATCTAAAATTAGACCCAAATCACTTCAAGTACTTACAGACTGCATAGCTATGCCATTAGTTTCAATGTCCAACTCTGCGCAAATCTTGATTCTATTCTTAGTCCATACAAAAGTGATACTGTCGATTTAGCGACATTAATTATCAGAAATTGTCGATTTGCGAATTCAGTAAGTTGCTTAAGATCTTTATTGATATAATCATTAACATTTAATATAATTTCCCGTTTATAACAGAAGTAAATTTGCGTGCCATCAGCGTAAAAATGATAGAAGCTTTGATTTGATTTCCTAAATAAGCAATTTATTGAATATAGGGTAGTAGGTCCAGTATGGAATCTTACGGCACTCCAGGTTGCAATGCCGCTGGTAGTGATAACGCTCCGTTAGCATTTAACCGTTGTTAGGGACGCTACTAGAATAGTTTCCCTGGCATATTCGTACTACTTTGGAGTAAATTTCGCCTTGGAAATCACAACTCAGTCTCAAATAGTGTGTAAAGTAAGACTTTGATATTTCCAGGGAATTTTAGATGTCTCCTACACAATGCTTTGTCTGTAGCTAGCTGCAGTGCTAATGAGCGGCCTCACTTACTAATTAAGTGAAATTAATTCCTAAGCACATACTGCAGCGACTGTGTTCAAACAATGTTCAAGCATCAGTGATTTTATTTTAAACAGTTACAGTTTAAATACTAAAATTAGGTGCCATGTAATGTAAGTGGTTGAACTTAAAATATGTACAGTAATGTATTTCCTCATATGAAATTTTACAACTCTGTACTGTTCCAATTTCTTAATTTTCTCCTAATTAGACACGCGCTCTTGTAATTGTAGCTTCCACGAAGTTTGGGTGTCTAAAATGTTATATATATATCTATATTTCATTATGATTAGTGACTTGTGAAATTTGTATGTTTTTAAGATGATTATTGCGCTTTAAGGAAGCAAACATATGTTATCTTTTAATTCCTTAACCTTGCAAGTTTGCAGAATATTAGGTATCCTTGGTATGTGCATTTCAGCTTAATCGATATTTGTTATATATATCGTGAGTTTGAGTTGTAACATAATTTATGGCTAGCATTATGAAATTATTTACCTGTGTATTAATTTCATATCTAACTTTAAATTTACAAAATTATGGAATTCAATCTAATCCTATCTTAGGTATTTCATGAATTTTAAGATTATCCTGTTAAGGTACATGAATATGAATCTTAACATATTGCCGAATAAAATTGAATAAGCCTGTCTTGATTATTTGTCTTTAGTAATCACATTGGAAGGCCTGCATATCTATTTCCTCCGGTTTGTGTGTTGCAGATGTGTGTGTCCGGGTCTTGCTACTTCACCATTTTTTGAACCATCGGTGGCCAATCCATACTACTGCTGTCACGGCAATGAGGGTTATTATCGTAGCCCCTGTGATGATTCAATTATGGTGGTGGATCTTCTTCCATATGCTCGGTTGTATTTCCATTTCTTCGTCCTTGATGTCCGTGATATATGTTTGTGACGTTTTGTATATGTCACTACATTTAATATTGACCGTCTTTCGTTTAAATGTTAGCGTTACATTAATATTTATTGATTTTGCAAATGTCGCTCTGGTTACTGCAACCATTTGCTGTCTTGCAGTTATAATGACCTGCTTTGTTTTAATGACGCAATGTTGGTATAGGGTAATAAGTCCTATATTGTTTATCAATACATCTTCCTGGGAACCATCAAAAGTGAACTCCACCCGAATGGGGTCTGGTGTGACGACTAGCCAAGTATTTAATGTTCGTAATTCCTTCCATATTGTCCTTGTACATGTAAATTGTTGCAGTTCACACTTTCGATTCTGTCGTATATTTGGTCAATGCTACAAATTGTATTTGTTTTCAATGCGGTTTACCGGTTGTGGATAGGATAGGAATTTATTGTTGCTAATTTTTGCGCTGTGCTTCTCGTATTCCTCATTTAGTGTAAGATATAGCTGGTTATCATAATCAATTGCTATTGGTTTCTCTTTTATATTCAATATCACAAATGTGTCATTGTTTTCGTGAAATAGAATTGGTGTCGTCTTGACTACCGTGTACTCTGTTATTTCTGTTAACGGGAAATAACCTTCTATTTGTATTCCTGTTTTATTCCTGGCTAATCTGGTCTTCAACACAGGTGTTGTTAGTACTCATATGTTGTTAGATAAATTTTTGTTGCATCGTTAATTATATGTTGAACTTGTCCCGGTGATGTAAGGTCATAGAAATTTCCATGCCCCAAGTAGTTGTCTAGAATGCGTCTATACAAATCATATATTTCTCCGAAATAGTTCGATGCGAATTGATATGCTGTTAAGATCTTCAGGTTTAGGATGTCTTCTTAAATTGTTATGTACCATTTCCCCATTGTATTGATGGCTTCGATACATTGTTCTATTTGACCACTGACTTGACTTAATTTGACTTCAATTTGCTGTTGAGCTTTTTCCATGTTGTGCATTGTTTTAAGCAAAAACATTGTCTGATGATTGGATTTGCGTATCAATTTCTGTTGATTTTGTTCCAGTCCTGATATATTTCATTGTTTACGCCATAAACTGCTTTTAAAAGCTTTCCAAGGATTCCTTTCTTCTTTCTTCGTGTCTGGATCTCATTTAGTGCTTAAACTGTCCATTCCAACTCTTTGTATTGTTGTTGTATGTGGTGCTGTAGATCATTGCACTATGCCTCATCTGTTAACTCAACTCCTTTTTGACACAAGTCTTTCATTTTATTTTTTACATTGCTACTGCTTACTTCGTCCTTTTGTATCGGATTGTTTGGTATTTCTATAACTATTTTGAATTCACCTCTTGCAATACTTGTTTTACCTAATTCTTCCATATATAACCCTGGTTTTGGATATTGTATATTGTATGATGCTGTTATTGTCGCTAATACAGTAAACAATAATAAGATCTATCTAACCAAACTAACTTTTAGTTATTTTCCTCCTTTCCGACTTCTTTCCTCTTTTGGCAATTGTACCACTTTTGTTATGGATCCTTTATATGTGCTCCCTTTATCTTGTACCTCTACTACTCGGTCTAACCCAGTTCGGTCTGGAAATGTCTTCATTACTGTTCCCAATGGCCATTTCGCTGGCGGTGTAATGTCATTCTTCAATATTACTAAATCTCCTGGTTCTATGTTGTCTTCTTTTATTTTCCATTTGTTTCTTTGGTGCTGTTGATGTGGATAATCTCTCGACCAGCCCTTCCAAAAATCTTTGTTCAGTTTCGCTATTAATTTACATCTTGCTGCAGTGCTTTCTTTGTGTTGTGTTATGTTTGCGTATGTTGGCAATTGCAACGTTATTATCGCTTTTCGTATTAGAAAGTTTCCTGGCGTTAATGCTAAACTTTCACTTATTTCATCTGTGATTTCACATAGCGGTCTGGAGTTTAAACATGCTTCGATTTGTGCGGTAAGTGTTGCTAATTCTTCATATGTTAATAGTTTATCGGCCATTATTCTTTTCAGATGGTGTTTGGCTGACTTTACTCCAGCTTCTACTATTCCTCCGAAGTGTGGTGCTGCCGGTGGGTTAAAATACCATGGTGTCGCTGTTGGTGGAAGTAACTCTTGAACATTTTTATTTTGAATTGTAGCTTGTATATCTTTAATGAACTTCGTGTTAGCTCCTACAAAGGTTGCTCCGTTATCACTATACACGTGGGCTGGTGCTCCTCTTCTTGATGTAAATCATTTGTATACTGCTAAAAATGTGTCTGCTGTTAACTCTGTTACGGCTTCTAAATGGATTGATTTTGTTGCTAGGCAAACAAATACCGCTATGTATCCTTTTTCTGTTCTTTTACATCTTCCCTTTGTTATTTTTAGTGTTAGTAGTCCAGCGTAATCTACTGCTGTGTGATAGAATGTGGCTAACTCCGTTATTCTGGCTGCTGGTGGTTGTCCCATTAATTGTTGTTAGTGTTTGGCAGCAAATTTTGTCCATGTCACATAATTTTGAAGTGTCTTTTTAATGCTGTTTTCTGCATTCATTATTCAGTATGTTCTACGTAGGAATCCCATGGCTTGCTTAATTCCTCCATGAAGGGTAGTAATGTGTGCTTGATCCAGAAATGTTTGTACGATGTGACTCTTATGTTGTAGGATGATTGGATGTTTTTCTACGTATGTTATGTTAGCATTCTCTAGCCTTCCGCCAACTCGGAGTATTCCGTTGTTGTCCAAAAATGGATTAAGTCTTGTTCTTTTATTATTTCTTGGAATCCTCTCTCCTTTCTTCAATAACTTTATTTCTTCTGGAAATGGCGTCTCTTGTACCTTTCTTAGAATTGTTTGCAATGTATTATTTAGCTCTTTCGTTGTCAATATCCCTGTATTCCGATCTTGAAGACAGTTTTCTTTGAATCTTACGCAATACGCTATCGTCTGTTTTAGTTTATTGAAGGTTGAAAACCTGTTGCATATTTATGTGCTGTTGTTTCTGATTTAGCTTCTGCATCCGTTTCCAATATCATTTCGGTGTTTTCAAGTTTTTGTTTCGTAGCCAGTCTGGACCGTTCCACCATAGTTTGTGCGCATCAATGTTTTTTGACATGATTCCTCTGAATAGTATGTCTGCAGGATTTTCGTTCGAGGTTACATATTTCCATATCGTTGTTGGTAAATTTTGCTTTATTGTTGTCACTCTGTGTGCTACAAACGTCTTCCATGTTTGTGGCCCTGCTGCAATCTAAGGCAGTATTATTTGCGAATCTAACCAGGCGGTTGTCTGTAACTTTTCAGTTTTTAATCTAATTCTGCCTCCTTGCATCAATTTTGATTAATAAGGTGGCTGCACATAACTCCAGTCTGAGTAAAGTTTGTTTTATTTTAATTGGTGTCGCTTCGCTTTTTGCATGATACATGATAATTTACATGCTGTTTTCCTGTTTACATTGTATGCCTTGTATATAATGCCGCTCCATAGGCATTTTCCGAGGCGTCGCAAAATCCATGTATTTCCAGTTGGCTTCCTTCATTTTGTATCCATTGTGGAATCTTGATCGTACCTAGTTGTGGCAATTGTTTTGGAATTCTTCCCATTTTATTTGCATTTGCTGCGGAATTTTTATATCCCAACTAATTTCTGATGTCCATAGTTCTAGCCTTACTAATTTCGCTATTAGGATTGTTGGTGCTAGTCATCCAAAGGGATCGAAGGTCCTTGTCGCTATAGACATTATTTCCCTTTTTGCAATTTTTCCGTCTGCGGCTGTTGTATTTGGAGTTGAAACTGATCGCTTTCTGGATTCCAATTTACTCCTTACGTTTTTGTTGTTTTCTGCGTTTGATTGATCTCCAGGATATTGTTGTCGACTTGATGTACTGGTTTTTGTGTTAACACTCTTGGGGTGTTGCTCGCCAATTTTTATAATTGAAGCCTCCTTTTTGTAATAGCTATGTAATTTCCTTCTGTAGTTGAATTGCTTCATCTGCTGTTGTTGCCCCTGTTAGTAGATCATCAACATAAAAATCGATTTTGCCTATTTTCGAAGCTGTTGGTAATACATTTTCCTCGTCTTGTACCAGTGTCTGTAATGTTTTTATTACCAAGTATTGTGCTGTAGTTGTTTCATATGTAACGTTTGTCAATTGGTATTCTTCTATGAGTTTATTCTTACTCGTTCTCCATAATATTCTCTGGTACAGTTGGTCTTCATCTCGTGCGTGTATTTTGCTATACATCTTGTCAATATCTGGTTTTATGACTATCTTGTGTTTTATCTATCTCACCAACATATCAAATAACTGTTCCTGCAATCTTGGTCCATTGTACTTGAGCTCGTTCAAGCCTTTCCTACTTGATGTTTTGCTTGAGGCGTCAAACACTAGCCTATATTTTGTTGCGGAACTATCGTTTTTTATGACCGTTCGATGTGAAATATAATACATGCCTTGCAGACGTTGTTCTTTTGGTACATTTTTCATGTGTCCCATGTGCTCATATTCTTCCATGAATTTTTTGTATTCATTTTCGTATAGCTTATCTTTGGAAAATCTACGTTTCATCTATAGCAAGATTTCCATGGCTCGTGGTCTTGATGTTCCTAATTTTGGCTGTTCTCTGAATGGTATTCTTACTGCATATTTCCCTTCTTCTGTTCGTTTTGTAGCAAATTCAAAGTATTTTCCACATTCTTCTTTTTCCTTTATCTTTGGTTGTTCTTTGGGTACCTTTCCTAGTGCGCAAAACCATTGTAGTTCATTTTTTTGCAGTAGTATACCAAGTACCTCAATTTTTTCTTTTTTGATTGGTATTTTCCCTGAGATCAACCATCCTAATCCTGTTTCTTGTGCTAACAATCCATTATTTGTCTTCTGTAATCCGTTTCTTGCAATTTTTGTATATTATTCCCTACCAATGATCATCTCTATTTGTCTTGGTGTGTCATAGGTTGGATCAGGGATCTCTATATGGTGTCATTTGGTTTTGTGTTGATCAGAAACTGAGTTTGCTGGCATCATTTTTGTAAGTGTTGATAGCATTAGAACTTGCATTTCCATGTGGAATTTACTTACAAATCTGGGTTGTATTAACATGTTTACTTTTGTTTAGGTAGTGAATGTCGATTATTGCCTAAACCACTTATTTCTGCTTTTGTGTTTTGCCTAGTTAGATTCCGTAACAAAACTCACCTTGGACCGTGTATCTATTATTCCTCTTATGCATTCTTTGCTTCCATCGAATGTAACTGCTTTCACTAGAGCTGTTGTAATAATATTTGATGGTCTTGTCCTTATTCTTGCTTCAGTTTAGTGTCCATTGGGCTTACTTGTTTTGCTATTCCTGGTTGTTCATTTGGTTGTACCCGGGGTTTCACCATTGGCCTTTGTTGCATGTTCCATGGTCTTCTGTGTGCTGGTGGTTCTCTTGGAATTCGTTTTGTACCCCTGTAGTTGTTGTTATTTAACAACGTGTGATGGCTCATTCCACACTCGTGGCATCGTTGTCTACTCGAGTATTGAATTTTGTTCTCATGATTTAGACAGCTGTGGCAATTTTGTATTCTTCTGATGAAATTGTTCTTGTCTTGGCTTGAGGTTACTTCGAGTTTCTGGAACGCTTCTATGTTATGGCGTTCGTTGCAGCATAAGCAGTTTCCTTTGTTCTTCGTGACATCCAGGGATGTTGTAAGAACTTCAATGTTTCTTGTAAGTTCGGTACAGTTTTTGGTTCTGTCAATTACTGTTGATAAATTCGTCTAGTCTCTGGATCCCATTTCATTGCTATGATATGGTTGATGATGCGTACCTATTCTCCTGTTTCTATGTTTCAGTTTTCTATTGCGTGCAGGCACTCCACAATAGTATCATTGATGCAATTAAATATTTTTTCCAGTAGTGTTGATACCATAAAGCGCTCGTTCTAGTATCTTGCTTTCAATATTTTCCAGGCAGATTCGTAGTTATGTTCCATGATTTATAAGTGTTGCAGTATCTTCTGTGCTTCTCCACGTACATGAGTTTTTAAGAACTGAATTTTCTCAATTTTCGACAAGCTACTGTTTTCAACAATCACTTTTTTGCATAGGTCATGCAATGCACTCCATTCGTCATAGTTTCCTATGAATACAGGAATTTTTATTGGTGCGACATTTGTGGTAGTTTCTGTCTTCGTGATTGATTCCTTTGTTAGTAATTTGGCTTTAATTCCTTCGAGGATGTTAACTAGCCATCGTGCTTGGATTTCCAATTCTTCATCTGATTCTTCGAAGTGTACCTCATCAATTGCTTCTTCTAATTGGATTATCACTTTTTCTATCGCTCGTCTTAGATTTGCGTAATAGCTAGATTCTCTTGAAGCGACTCCTTTTGGTTTTTCTGTGATATATTGTAGTTTGTTACTCACCTGGATGACCTTTCATCTGAGTTTTTTCTTAAGTATATTTTCTTGGGACGACTATTCTTGTACTAATGGTTCTTTGCAATTTTCGTTTAACATTTTTATGCCCTCGTGGTACGTTTTTCTTGTTTTGCTAGTATATTCTGTTGTATAGTAATTGTGCTCGGGGTTTTGAAATTCGGCCAGTAGTCCATCATTTTCCTTAAAATGTGCCCATAATGGTAATAGTTTCTCTAAGTATCTTTGTGCTGCTTGAAACGTTCTTCGTGACTGCCCTTATTTCTTGATATTCATAACTAATCTTTCTATTTTCAACACTACTTCGTTCTACTCTGTTTCAAGTTCGTTCATTTCCGCGGTTGCCATCTGACTTCTTGCTTGTAGAATGCTGTACTTGGTTTTATTTTTAATGGTACCGCAGCTATAGGACGCTACGTGTTAGTACGTCATTTATAAATAACTGTGATTTGCCCCAGTTGTCTCGACTGGTCCTTGTGTTGTTGTTAGCCCAAAGGTCTCTGTAATTCGTTTCTTGCTACCTCGAAGGACAAAATGTTAGGGACGCTACTAAAATAGTTTCCCTAGCGTATTCGCACTGGTTTGGAGACAATTTTACCTGGAATATCACTACCCAGTCACAAATAGTGTGGAAAGTAAGACTTTGATATTTCCAGGGAATTTTAGATGTCTCCTACACAATGCTGTGTCTTTAACTGGCTGCAGTGCTAATGAGCGGACTCGCTTACTAATTAAGTGCAATTAATTCCTAAGCACACACCGAAGCGACTGTGTTCAAACAATGTTCAAGCATCAGTCATTATATTTTAAAAAGTTACAGGTTAAATACTAAAATTAGGTACCATGTGATGTGAGTACCTGAAACTTGAAGTATTTACAGTAATGAATCTCCTCATATGAATTTTTGCAACTCTGTATTTTTTCAATTTCTTAATTTTCTCCTAATTAAACACGCGCTTTTCTAATTGCATCTTCCACAATGTTTGGGTCTCTAAAATTTTATATATTTCTATATTTCATTATAATTAGTGACTTGTGAAATTTGTACGTTTTTAAGATGATTATTGCGCTTTAAGAAGGCAAGCATATGGTATCTTTTATTTCGTTAACCTTGGAAGTTTGCAGAATATTTGAATATCCTTGGTATGTGCATTTCAGCTTAATCGGTCTTTGTAATATATGTCGTGAGTTTGATTTGTAACATAATTTATGATGGCATTATGGAATTATTTAGCTGTGTCTTAATTTCATATCTAACTTAAAATTTACAAAATTATGAAATTTAATCTACTCCTATCTTAGGTATTTCATGGATTTTAAAATTATCCTCTTAAGTTACATGAATATGAATCTTAACACCCGTTGTGATCTGTTTAAAAAATAACTTTCAAGAGATGAGATTGTTTCGCAATTGAAATTGTAGTAATGCAATTTAGCAAAGAGTAATTAATGATTAATAGTATTAAAAGCTTGACTAAAGTCTAAAAGACCAAATGCTGTAAACTTACTATTATCAATAGCTTTATACACATCAACAACAACGTGAATCATTGCAGTACAGCAACCGTATCTCGATCTAAATTCTAATTAGTAATCTGGAAGAATTATACACGTTTTAACAAAGGGTCTGCACAAAATGTGCATAGTCATAGTGCAACAAGCATAAAAAATATACTTGTGTAACTATTACTAATTTAATTAAATTTTTCAATTAAAATGTGCTTTATCAACTTCTGAAATACTAAATGAAAGCATACTTACATATTTCATATTTTATTTTATTTAAAGAATAATGCTTCCTCTTTACATACGATGTAGGGTACGCAGCTTGAATAAGATTAAAATCATTTAAAATACTGTAACGATTCGAAGAATTCAAAACCGTAGGCAAACATAGGCATTTAGTGAACCAAACATATGTTGCTATATGAATAATGCGCTTTACCTGTGATATAGAGAGCAGTAGCGGTGAACAGCGCTAGCTTTGAATATTGTCAATGTCTTGCAAAAATAACTTGGCACGTATTACAGATACAGTGATCAATGTTTCATTTATGTCGTTCCACTACATTAAGCTAAATGTGTAAAATCCTTACGGGTACATATATATATATATATATATATATATATATATAT
>JAHWXV011209890.1:0-11882 GCA_024586415.1 Phrixothrix hirtus
AATATACTGTAAAATAGTTAGTTTTTGAAAAAATAATTACTAAATATAAACAAAAGATTAAAAACCTAGTTTCCCAAATGTTTATTCTGTATATTAAACCTACATATGTTTCGGTCACTAAATTATATGACCATCATCAGGGTGTACATTTTGAACATGTAACATGAACAAGTAAAATTTAAAATATCTAAAATGTATTACTTCAGTAAGAATAGATCACAGTCATAATTGTTAAGCTCTTAAAAGTTTAAAACCGGTTTTAAACTTTTAAGAGCATAACAAACTTCTTACTGAAGTAATACATTTTAGATATTTTAAATTTTACTTATTCATGTTACACGTTTAAAATATACACCCTGATGATGATCATATAATTTAGTGACCGAAACATATGTAGGTTTAATATAAAGAATAAACATTTTGGGAAACTAGGTTTTGAATCTTTTGGTTATATTTAATTAATTGTTTCCCATTGGAGAATAATGGAGTTCAACAAATAAATAATTACTAATAAATTTTTTGATATATTTTAACACTGTACACGGGAAGTATTATTAATAAATAGTACTCCACTACATTCGACCGCAAAGACTTGTTAAACGAGTTGATTTTGAATTAAAAATAAATTCAATAAATAATATAATAAATATAAATAAATTCAATATTTAGTATGCGTGAACTCATTTAAACTTTTATTCAATATCAAAAAATGTTGTATACTAGTATGGCAGATACTAACGCTAGCTGTTTTCAAATTTTTATTTTAACCAAACATTTTTATAAAAGCATAAGCACAACTTTGTATATTTTATGTACTGATTTGTTTATAAGTAACAAAAGAATTTTTGAGTTGATGTACTAATTTTTGAGATTAGACACAAATTGAATGTGAACCTAAACCGTACTCTTAATTATTCTTAATTTGAATATTATATATTAGTTAGACCAAAAGACATTTTCTTTCTAAATAAAAGAGCATGTTTCAAATTCAAGTGTTTTCAATTTTGATAAACATTCTGAAAATAATCATGATTGTGATATTTTATATTAACCGATAGCTTTTTGTAATATATCAATAGTAATAATTTACACAGATGAAATTCAATTTTTCCAAGATCCAATTCTCAGTCTTTGAAATTTTGCATATTTTAACTGTTTTAGACCGATATTTTTAAAATTTTGTCTTATTGTAATTTTCATTATTATATTTCTTCATTCTTATAATTATTATATTATATTATTCTACAGCTCAAGTTTCTTTTCGTGATCTTAATTTACAATTTCCTTTATTAATAATTCAGCAATTTTTTATGTAATTAGAAGCTCGTTCCATATAAAAAGCATGCAGCTGATCGACAAATATTTATTATATTTTAAAAATTTTCTGCCAATCTTGATATATGTGTATATGCGCTAGTAATATAGCGCATTTTTTTTTGAAGTCATTCATTTTGCGCATACTAATTTAAATTATGTATATATATATAAAATATGCATGTAGGCCATCTATCGGTAAATTAAAGAAATATAAATTTATTCCTACAAAATCAAAATTATCAATAAATAGTATCATAAATTAATTATTTTAGGTATTTTTAGGTATAAACAATAAAAATATTAAAACACATGCTGTGAAGTTAATTTCACTTATTTTCATGAAGAAGAAAATTTTTGAATTCTTATCATTTGAATGACCTCAAAGCTTTAATATTGAACAAATACTAATAATATGAATGTAATTATATTAATATAACAACCTTAAAATTTATTAAGCAGTGCAATTTTAGGTGCATTTATTAAAAATATGCTTGCAACCATTTTCTAAATTCTTAGGTTTGTTTCTATTACATAATTTACTTGTTTGTTTGGTTTTGTGATGTGAGGTTTTTGGATATAAAATTTCCTCCAACCTTTCTAGCTAAAACTGCTGCAGTTATTTAACAATATACCTACTAAAATTCAATCGGGTACTAAACATCACATTGAGTTAGTGCCTATGATTTTACTTCTTTATCAATTTTACCTTAAACAAGCTCAAACCAGCAACTTCTAGGTTCACTGCTGAGCCATTAGAATTGGCATATACAGAAATTCTTAATTTTCTAAAATTATATTAATGTTAATGAAGTAAAATTTTAAGTAAACACATGGTGTTAGAAAATAATTCTCAGAATAAGTATTTCAAAAAAATTACAAATCTGTACCAGAATATTATAATAATTTGGGTTTAAAATTTAAATATCATAAAATATATACAAAAAGCATAATACTATGTACAAATACTTATACATTGTAACCTCACCCAATTGTCCAGCTAGAATTAAAGTTTAAAGATACTTATCAGTTTTTGCACAATTCTGATTAGTGCCATCCTAATTAGCCTATCAAACCCAGCAGCAGCTTCTCCTGAGGGGCATAGCACATCCACTCTGCTGTGTATGTAACTGGCTTAGTACTATGAATGATTATCACTAATTATAGGTAATTAACTGATATTATGTTGTTTGTGTTTACCATTAATGATACTTAATAAGTTTTTATTCTGCTTCTTTTTCTGTACTTTTTTTTGAAAATGGATTTCTAGCCAAGCCTAGTCAAACCTACAAAACTAAACACATATAATTATATACCGTAACACTCAAAGAAATGAACCTTAAAATAACCAATTTTAAAAGACCAACCTCTTGGATTTCTCGAAGAAATACCAAGTATATAATTAAATCAAACAAAATAATGCTCGAGATATCAAGCTTTGAGATCATAACGTTGTTATAAAAATATAATAATTTGTTAATAATTTCTTTTTGCCTCTAGGTTATTTTCATGATATGTGAATTAGCCTCTGGTGCATCAACTGGAGCTAGAATAAGAGTTAAAAGTAAAGCGATCCATTTTGATTAAATTTGTGTCATTCACCTTTCCTCGGACATTTTATGCGTACATTAGGCTAGTTTTCACTCTGCATCCTCATAACTTCTAATGTTTATGTTTAACAACTGTATCGTGTGACGTCATTAAAAATAACATTTGCTAAAACATTAAATATTGCACATTTATGGAAAAACACAACAGATTAAATATTTCTCAAACAAGAGTTTTATCAGTTAATGACACTGAAAAATAATATTTTATAAATAAGTAAAATGTTGGGAGAATTTCAAACAAATCTATATGCAATAATAATAACAATAAACAGATCGAGGCATCACTAAACCATTTAACTTTATGATTACAAAATATGTACAAAAGTCAAGGAAAGATAAAAACAACTTCTATATTTTTGTTTTTGTATCTGATAAAAGCATTTTTTAGCTCTCATCTAAAGAATCTATTTAGCTAAAAAGTATCGATCAAATGAACTACTCTTATGAATTGTCTTTGTCGCAAATTTTAAGATTTCAGATTTTTGAATGATTATTTTAATATGAAGTAGTTTATTTAAAGAAATCCTGAGAGTTACCAAATTTATTAAAAATAGAAATCTATAAAATACACTAGTTTATTAAAATTTGTATTTGTATCGCAATAATTATTTTAAATAAACCTACAAATATTTGCCTAGTCTAGAATGGTAGAAAGAATATCTATTGGTTGCTATTGAAATTGCTTGTCTCTTCATTTTGTTGTTATCAATATTTTAATCTAGCCATATCTTTATTAATCACAGTGAATAAAAAATATGAACCCCATTTGATGCTTTTAAGAATTATTTAAATTTCCCGCAAAACTTAAATAGAGCTTTGATGGATCTTTCTTAAGAAATTATTCTTAACTTAAAATTTAAAAAATCACAAAACCATTTATAAGTCCAGTCGTGAGGGGGATTTAACCAAAACCAAAACCTGTTTCAGCAAATCTTTTGAGAATCTTACTTATAAATATGCTATGCACCCTATGTTAAAATCCTCCTCCTCCCACCGCATTTTTCTCAGCAGTTGTAAAAAACCTGAATAAGTTACAAAAATTGAATTTTAGCTGATTTCCCGAACTGTAAGTAGTTTGTTAAAGATGGAAGCATTACTTGAAGGAGGAACAAAAAATAGACAAAAAAAGTACTGCACTTTTATGCTATGTCAGCGTTTTAGACAAAATCGCGATAAAAGTTTCACATAATAAACGCGTGTAAAAGCCAGAATTTTTAAACGCCGCGGAAATTGAAAATTGTAAAATACCTTGTTTTAAGCACGTTTAGTGCAGATTTGGTTTGAAAATCTTTACTACCCTTTTTTTGTTACAAGTACATATTTTTGTATGAGCAATTTGCGAAATTGGTCAAATATTAAGAAATCGGTAATTTTGCACAATTTTTGGGCACGCTCACCCTGGACTACATTTTAGCCAAAAAAAAACCGGAGACCAACATAAATGTTTAGTCATTTGATGCAATCGTATATGACGATGATTTATCAAAAAAGACGTGTTTGAGGACCTGGAATTCGGTGGCGTATTTATAGACGATAATGACGCTGAGCTAGAGGAAAATTGCGGCGGCGACGAAGGCTTTCCTGAAGTTTTCTTCGAGTAATAATCGTTTTCGAAATAATTTTCCTGTACAATAATAGGAATAACATTTGCAGTTAAAACGAATATTTTTTGTGCTTTTTTTATAACAAATATCGTTCATAATCTAACATTTATTCCATTTGCAAAAAAAATTGTATCCTGTATTTGTATTTTGTGCAAATTCTTCATATTTAACAAAATACCTTAAAAATTATTTTCTTTCGAAATATTTTGCACTTTGAGAAAAAAAGGAGGAGCATTATGGGGTTACAGAGTTACTGGTTTACAGTTGAAAACTGCTCACGCGACTGGGCTATATTGCTTTAAAGCCTTGAAAAGGTTAAAGAACTACTAACAACAGAGAATAACATGCCAACTAACAAATGCCATTCTAACAGTACTTCTTTAATAGCCTTTTTATATACAGGAACGTTCAAAAACGCTTTCACAATTACGTTTAACTATGTATATATAAAATATAAGAGAAAGTTTTATTTTCATCCAAAGTTTTCGATTTCGACATTTTAGTGAGGATTCCCTGAGCCCGAAAATCATGTTTTTAGGAATTGGTCTGTGTGTGCGTCTGTCTGACTGTGTGGGTGAACAGGATATTTCAAAAACTAAATGTCGTAAATAAACAAACTTTTATATTTAAGTTTGTAATCATCTGGAAACGTAATGGCAACAATTTGATTAAAATCAGATAACTGAAAGTACCATTTTATTCTTGTCATTTTTTGGTTTTTCGCGATTTTCTCGAAATCAGCTGTAACGATTTCTTAACACTTTAATGCCCTTTCTTATAATCTAGGCGGTTTCTCTGAAAATTTACCGCCCATCAAGTAACGGACGTACTTTCACCGTCAACTGAATAAAATTACTATGAAACTAAAAGTTGCAGCTAAATGAAACTTTATGTCAGGTCATGGCTAGCTTTGTATGAAAAAATAAGAATTTGGTATAAATCGAATAACCGGAGGTATCATTTTATTTTTGTCATTTTTAGATATTTCCCGAATTTTTAGTTTTTCGAGATTTTCTCGAAATCGGCTTTAACGATTTTTTATACTTAGTATATTTCTAAGTTACTTAATTACGTTTTATGTGTACTAAGTAGTTTTTCCAATGCATTTTTGAAAAGCAAATAACCGGAAGTATTAAAAGTATTAACTCAAAAACTAAACGTAGAAAAAAGTATAGCTTTACTTGAAAAACTTGTTTAGAAAGTACACTTTAACATTCGCTCGTGGATAAAATTTTGTCTGAATCACGGGCGTAATAACAACGAATAATTACGCTCAGCTAACGCCGCTAGTCATAAACGCTTATTTTACGTCCTTGGTACATGAATAACTATTATGTAAAAAGGTCATTAAGTATCTGTTTACTCGCGCCGTGAAAATTATAATTACCTTACTCGTTCCAAAGGCATTTTTTGTCCAATGAAACAAATAAGGATTGTGCACAAGACTCACATTGTTGCCATATTTTTGTTTTATTTTACGCAATATTTAGAAATATAATTGTTAAATAAATAATGTTGAAGCTATTGCAAGTTACTTTCAGTTTCGATTTAGGGAAAATTTTTTGTAACTAATTATTTCTCACATAAAACAACTCACATGGTCTAGGATTAATAACTCAATTTTGCTATATAAGTACTTATTTGAAGCAATTATTTAAAAAATTAATATTCGTAATGTAGTTTTTCCGCGATTCTTTTTTAATTTTTACAAATGCTTTATATAATATACTTTTTTCAGTAATGGTGCATTGCAACGAAAGGGGAAGTGAATACATCGCTGGAAGTAACAGTCACACTTTCCTATATGAGCAGGGTAAGTAGTATTGTTGTTTTTGAAAGTTGCTAACGAATCAAACGTAAGAAGAGCTTATATCTAACCGCCGTCCATGTTTCCCTTGTATTTTCTTACGTTTGAGAAGCTAATGTGATAACAATGGTATTAATTTATAAAAAGGTGATATACTCTGATATAAACAAACTAATCAAGTAAGTATTTTATATTTCGCAACACATACACTTTTCAAGTTATTATTTGCAGCTTTGCATCAACTACTTTTTGATAATTAATTACTAAATTGATAATAGTTTTATTACATTCTTCAAGATTAGATACGACAATATACAGTTTAGAATTTCCAATAATATAAACATCTATTATGAAATTGTTTCGCAATCGCATTGTCGGATGATCTATGTATAAAACAATTTCTAAATAATTGTGTTACGTCAATAAAAAAAGATTAATTGAAGATAAATTTATTAGATAAATAATTAAACACGGCTACGTCATTTTCTTTATTTTAGTTTTATTATTTACTTGTAGCAATTCTTATCACGCAATTAACGTAGATAAGTTTTTGAAATACAACAAGTTGCATTGACTTCTTTGGTAATTTTTAATGGATTTATGGGTACGCAATAGTTTTGAATATAAAATTAGATAGAAAGGAACCGAATTTACCTTTATGGATGTAGTGAACAAAATAAAATTAGTTTTATAGAAAATGTTTAAATTTATTATTCTGCGAGTTTGTTCATTTGATATTAGAATATATTAAAGCATAGTAATAGAGTTTTATTCAAAATGATGTGGATTTACTCATTAATAAATTATACTTTGGGGAAACCTTTTAAAAATGTTTTGTAACTACATTTTAAGAACGATATTGTTTTGAAAAGCAATCAACTAACTGCTCGTATAATCGATCGAATTGGTAAATTTCTGTCTTTCCCATGTAATGTCCACTTTTTCTGTATCGTTCAGCAAAATGCACACAGATATCAAAATTTTCAAAAATTAGGTAACAATATTATTTTAATAAGTTAATAGAGATAAGAGAAGTTCAGGGGTATCTTGGACTATAAAGATAACTTAAATTTTGAAATTTGGTGCCCCAAAAAGTGTTATCTCTATTTGTATTTTGAGTTTGCGTAATATTTGATGGTTACTATATGAAAGTTATCAAATTAATAAAATGATATAAGGCTTGAAATCACAAATTGTCCTTTTTAAAAAAATGTAATAGACTTAATCTTAAAGTTGACAATGATATATTAATAATAATTCACATTTATACAGGTGGACCAGCAGCTATAGCAGGAGTACAATGTGCACTTATTCCCAATAACAGTGATGGAACATTTTCATTGGATGAAGTACAAGAAAGAATCCGCATTGATCCTGATTGTCATGAACCTTACACTACCCTTATTGTAGTTGAAAATACACACAATATGTGTGGAGGCAAGGTATGTCTACGATAGACTTTTAATATTGTTCATACCATTTGTTAAATATAAATTCTTAGACATTTTTTTAAATAGAAATAGTCAATTTTAATTTTTATATTACATAATTAGAAATGTGCAGTTAAAAATTTTAAAAAACTACTTTAGAAATGTCAATTGTAGGTTGCCAACAGCTATAAATTCTTATATGTTCATTTTTTTGCACAAAATGATTAATTACATTTCTTAATTATATACTTCAATACTTCTACAAGGCTAACTTTCACATTCCAAAAGTTGTTCCTTGTTATAATGTACTTCCTTATCTTTAAACACACGTTCATAAATATCTGTAACTTTTTTGTTTTTAAATAACCATAATCTAAGTATTATTTGTATATTTATTATTTATTAACAGTAAAGTAATGATAATACTTTCTATTTAAACAAAAATATATGGCTGTTAGCGAATTATGTTAATAGAAAGTCATTGAAATCCAGTCATTTAATTGAATTTAAGTGCGTTTATTTGATTTTACAAATACTACTAAATAACAATTTGTAATATATTTCACATTTGCTGCAATGTCATAAACTTTTGAGCTATCACCATATAATAATAATAATAATAATAATAATATGGCTATGCTATTTTGGTTGCATACGTTGGGTGCGTCACATTGTATAAACTTGAAGCAATTTCTTTTAAATATTTGAGAGACCTTTTAAATTGCCATGTTGGCAGCAACTAATTTGTTAATCGGTGGCTTTGCCGATGAGCATAATTTAGAGGATTTAACACCAAATTTAACAAATTTTATACAAAATCATTTTTGAGGAACAAAATGTTAAATCTTAATACCCAACACAAAACGCCATCATTTTTCATTTGAAAGGTAAATTTCGTACAATGACCAATAGACTCAAATTTGTTCGCAAAACTGCCAAAAAATTGGTAGTATATGCATATAATGTTTTAACAAGTTCTGATTTTTTAAGTTGCTTAAAAAATTCATTTTGAATGTCAGTGTCAGTATCATCACAAATTATCTAAATAAAATAAAAGATACTTAAATAATACAAGAATTTATAATCAGGCATTTAATTAACCACAAAAATTTTAGAAATTTCTAGCAACTAGATTGAAAGTATATTTTAATTAAAATCTTGTATACTCAAAGAATATTGTATTTGAATGACAATCCAGTAGTGACATCTGATTTTGAAAGTAAAAACTTGATAACTTAAAATTCTTTACCTTACTAAACCTTCAATGCATCAGTACTATCTTTAATATTGCTTTAAAATCTGGCCTAGTTGAAACAACAATTTTGAATTTGTAGCATTAAAGTTAACATGCCTATTATAACAAAAAGCAGTTTCTTATTCATCAATTTTAAGATTGTGAATAATATGAAGTGTCCACCTTGATAATTTTTTAACATCTTCAAATATTCCTTATAACTCTTCTAGGGCATGAAGACGCTTCTGAAAAACTATTGTTTTCAAATCTTCAAAAAGATGGAAGTCCAGTGAGGTCAAGTCTGACCATGTCAATTCATCTTTCTTGAAACAACTGTTGTGATGTATGAGATGGGGCTCTATCCTGATTGAAATGTTTTGTTTGTAGTTTGTTATGCAGCTCAATTATAAAGGTTTGTAATATTTGGTGGTCGTATCTTCCCCTGTTAACGGTTTCATTTACAAATAAGCAGTGCTGCATTGGTATTCAAGTTCCAATCTAACACGCAAACTTTTCTGTTGCGCATGTTCTGTAATTTTGGCTGTGGATATATCCTGATAAATTTAACCAAGTTTTATGATATGCAATGCTATTTTTCAGCGATGTTTTTCTCACTGAACTATATGATAGACAAAATAATTCATTATATTTGTAAGAAAAAAAAACATTAAAGTAATTTAAACATACTCGACTACGAAGTTACGTTTCGAATTTATTGCTGTGGGTTTGCCCCAATTACATTTTTGTTATTAATAAATTCCTGTGTTAAAATTATTGGTCGTCCTGTAGATTTATCTTTCCAAATACAGTTTTATTCACAATATTTTCCCCCACTCTATCTTGATATTGTGGAACCTCTTTGTGAGATACATTAAATTGTGCCCTGCAAGATTGCAATGCAATACTGGATTAACTTTCTTATGTGCCCAGATAAAAGTCATTTCCTGTCATTTTTATTTTTGGCGGATGGGGTCTCGGTCGCAGGTGCTTTAAAAATAAAATTTTTCAGATAAGGCCACACAGAAACATCTAAAATAATAATGTCGCGTTATACTTGAGTATTTATACTTATTAATCTATCATCAAAATATTCTCTTAAAAATTTAATTGTGTCATATGGAGTATAGCGCTATTTTGCTGATAAATAAATTTCGTTACATCTTTACGAAGTAAGAGTATTATGGATACGGTGACCAATATCTATCCAAGCTCCTATTTTTTGCAGATTCAATGTAGTTTCAATAATAAAATTGTGTGAGTTGGCGCGTCCAGAAAGGTAGAACTAGGGTTTGTCATAAAAGAAGCATTTAATAATGTTTCAGTCGCAATTTCATGAACTACCCTGATATTCTTTGTAGAATATTTTCAGTTTCCGCTTATTTTTGCTTTAGTGCGAAAGTAATATTCAGACATATACATTTTTTTACTAAATTCTAAATGGCATTGAAATATTTTGAAAGCTCGTCGTTCAAACTTACAATATAAGCGCATTCGGCAGAACATTCGGATAACTTATTGTTTTTTAAGCGATGAATAAGTTCTGATTGATTTTGGCAAATGCTAGCTTTTAAATTACTGATTTTAAGAATGTTGATAATGGACCTTGCTTCATTTTGACATTAACCATTTTTGTTTACTTTTGTAGTAATGTAACGTACTTTCAACAGGTGCTACAGAAAATTTTTCTGCGTCGCTGTTGTGCATAAAGATGATAATAATAATTTGACGCTACTTTTATGGAAATTCAAATTTAAAGTTTTTAAATCACATTTTCAGAAGAGATTTTGGAAATGGCAGCTGATGCGTCATCATATGATATCTAAGTGATTTTTTGTAGTCATTCATTTAAAAATCATAAAATGATTACTTAGCGATTTCGTCTACTGAATGCAGGTAATTTTAATTTTTTATCTGTAATCTGTTACTTGTTTATTTGTGTCTAAGATACTGCCCTATGTGACGTAACGGACACAGCTGGTATATATTAGAAATTCAGATGATTGTGCGTTAAAATAATGTTTCATTTTGAAGAACGACTTTGCTGTTGAACAGTTCCTGGAATATTTTATTGTTCTTATTTAGGTTTTATATCTTTAACCAAGCAAGTTTATATTTTGTACCTTAATTATTTGACATTTATGCTAGTAAATTATAATTCAGTTTCCTAATTCATTTTGCTGACATTGACGTAACACGTTTTTTCTTGGATTAAAGTTATTACCTTTGGAAATAATTTAGAACTTGCCCTCTTGGCTAATACCACTACGCTAATGATTTTAAAAATAAATGTATCTTGCTCTGAAAATTAGAAGTGCTATATTGTCGTAATTGAAATAACCTTAAATTAACGCCAAACTAGCTTCAAATAAATGAAATTACACTAATTTCTTACATTCAAAACGAAGTAGTGAAGGATTTTTATTTTAAAGATAGTATAATGTCATAATTAGTTATTTAGTGCTGACGTCTTAAAACGTTAGTTTAAAACAAATTTTGTTATGAAAGTTCTACAGTTAATACAAAATAAATCCCATGCACATCATAGACAGAATAAATTGCAATAACAACATGGCTTATATTCCAGTAATTAGAGAACCGTGTACTTAATAGTTACTTTTTCGTTTTAAATGTTGGCACTAAAATGCAATAATATCAAACGTATGTTATATGTATTTCAAGTAACGTTGTTATAACTTGATTTGACATAATTAATTTTATCGCCAACCGGCAATGGAGGGAGCTATGCATTACCATAGCGATTTTCGGAAGTAAACAAACACTTTATTAAACAAAAATCGTTTGTCGCTGTCACGGCTCCAACGGTAAATTCTCAAACATTTTCAATTCAAACTCCTTGGAGTTCAGGAATTAATTTTTATAATC
>JAHWXV011210561.1:0-10409 GCA_024586415.1 Phrixothrix hirtus
ACGAACATACTCAATTCTTTTAATTATCAAATTAAGTATAAATTCTACATTATGTATCAATAGTTATTTGCTGCCTTTCTAATTTAATTATGTTTTAAATTTAAAATAATTGCGTCGCTTTGCTTTGCTTTCCGTATTTAATTTTGTGTTATTTGAATGAAATATTTAATAGCTTTTCAATAATTGCAAAATAAGAAAAAACTTCTTTACTTTTCAGACTTAAGAAATATTGGTAGTAAATTCTTCAATGTACCAGTTACGCTCGATAACTTTGTGCGACATAAGTATGAATTTCTTTAGAGAAAAAGATATGAGCTGCAAGCCTTTATCACTTATGATATAAATTTAACGTGTTTTATTTTAAATGGTTTTTTCAGATACAGTTTTTTGCATAATTGGTTAGCGTATACTTTTGCAAACTTAAACTTGCGTTCATATCAGTTTTATTTTGATTGTTAACTGATTCTAGTAAATTAGATTGACGCTATTATTCTCAATTCTCATTTAATTAATAATTAACTCTATTAAGCTTTTTTAAATTTTCCTTTTTTTTTGTTAATGTATCTCATCTTTTCGTGTCACTTGATTGCACGTATTGTTCTAAGTCACTTTTTTCGTTGCTAAATTATTTAGCGCTGAGATAACATTGCATTGTACCCGTTATATACGAGGTCGTATCGAATAGTTCTAGGTTAGCTTTGATCTATAAAAAGCATTTCATTTATCCTTTTTAATTGTCAATGCGTCCCTAACCAGGACATAAATTTACTGTTATTGCTTATTTTATTTTTCTTGTTTATGTAATACTATGCAATTTGTGAATATTCTAGCGGGGTGTTTGAATAAATACCTACTTATTTGTTGAATTAACTTGTTGTGATTTCACTGAATTTCCTTTTACCTAATTTACTTGTCTTTAGGTTTTCTTAGGTCTATAGTTTTGAAAAGGCTACTAAGTATATAAAACATAAATGCATATGGTAATAAATATACAAGGTTTCTGAAAATTACAATAACTAATTTTAATTGTAATTAGAAATATTCTTAATGTTGCAGCTTATGCATAATTAGATTTGTGACACATGCAATGATCTTTTTAAAGAAATGTATATGAAACTTTTTCCTATAGTTGACATGATTAATTACTTTAACTTTGATTTAACAGTATAATTCGCTTAAAACATACAAGCTGGAATGTATAAATTAGTTTTTAATAGCGTTTGGAATGTCATTAGCCAGTTTAGTTCCATTATTTATTTTGCAGTCAAAAAAAATTTAATCTTATAGAATATCAGCTGCAAATACAATTTAATTACAGAAAAATATTAACTCAAAGATGACCGAATTTAATAAAACAAAAACTATATTTATGTTCTATAAAGCTGCGAAGAACGATTAGATATATGGAAAAACACTTTGTAAAATGCATGTAATGTATGATCGATGACTTTGTTAGGTAATAAGGAATTATTTCAGCACTTCGTTTCATAACAACTAAAAACGAGCTGAGCATAATGCGGTATCTCAAGTCAATTCATTAATAGCAGTCTAGCATAACATCCTATACCCTATCAGTCACAAATAGTGTCGATATAGCGTTTTGAGCAGAGCATCGTCGCTTAACTTCGTAATTTTATTATCAGAGCACTATATAAATTATACCATTTACTATTTCTGTAACAAAGTATACTAGAAATAATTTATTATCCGATTATATTATGTTACAAGGGGAGGTCAATGAATTCTCGGAATGGAGGGGTTGGCGGGAGAGGGGATTACTACCACGTATAGTATCTATGCAGCGACGTTTTAATGTATCTGGAGAGTTTCATTGTGGTTGTGTTATTAACCTCGGAGTTATTATTGATCAAGCAACCAAAGGCGGATAAAAAATATCGACAATGGAAAAAATAGAATTTCGTGCGTTAGAAAATTTCCAACAAATCAAGGAAAACCACCTCAAACCATCTAGGATGAGATTTCATCGGTTTACGGGAACTCTTGTCCTGATAAAACCATAATTTATAAGTGGCATAATCTTTTTAAACAATGCAGCGAGTCGATTGAAGGCGACCTACTACCAAGACGGCCTATTGAAGCCACCTCCGCAGACATTGTGGAAAAAGTCGAAAAACTTGCATCTGAAGCTGCTCGTTCAAGGAAGAAACAACTTGCAGAAATGGTTGGAGTATCTCCTACAACCATTTTAAATATTCTCCAGTCCCATCTTGGCATGTCAAAAGTAAATGCAACATGGGTACACAGAATTCTCACACCACTGTAAAAATAATATCGTGTTGAGTGTGCACGCGAGCTTTTAAAACTCTGCCGAAACGACAAAGATGAAATTTTGAGCCGAATTATTACGGAAGATGAAACTTGGGTTCATCATTTTGAGCCTGAATATAAGCAAAAATCTATACAGTGGCATAAAAAGTTCAAAGTGTCACAATCGGTCGAAAAAATAATGGAAAGTTTTTTTTGGGATACGGAGGGTATCCTGCTGATTGATTACAAAGATAAAGGTGTTTCAATATCGGAGCCTATTATGCTGATTTGCTCAAGTAGCTAAGCGATGCTGTAAAGGCGAAAAGACTGAGACAATTAACAAAAGTTGCGCTGCTTTGGAGTCATGTTACAATGGCTGCACTTCAAGATTGTGGCTTTCACATGGTAAACCACTCAGCGTACAGCCCAGACTTGACACCTTCGGACTATTATTTGTTCTCCAACCTCAAAATGGGAGCTTTGTGATAAGAAACTTACGAGCGACGTTGAGGCCAAACTTGCAATTTCATCATGGGAAAGATAAAACATTTTTTTGTAACGGTATAAATAAGTAGATCGAAAGATCTGAAAAATGTATTAGTATCAAGGGAGAATATATTGAAAAGCAAAACTAACACAATGTACTTTTTCATCCCCCTTCCCCCCATTCCGCGAATTTATTCACCTCCCCTCGTAAATTAAGGAGCCTATCATTTTATATTATTTATTAAATAAAACTAAAGGTAGGCTTGTCTACACTATACCCTGTAAAGTTATTCAAATTTTCAATGCATTTTCGTTGACAGTTTTACGTCAGCAAGTCTGAAGATTTTGCTGTTAATGATATTTAAAAAAAAAATTTGGAATATATAACGATTCGATAGGACTTGATAAGGATGGACAAATTTGCGAATTATATAAAGGTTTCTAGCGATAAAAATAGGAAACTCGTAAGACGTAGATATAGTAACTCAATTAATAAGAAAATTTCAATTACTTGCAGGTGGTTCATCTAGGCTGCTTGAATAATCTAAAGATTCAATTATGAGACTAAATATGTAGACAATGACGAAAAAATAAATATTAAATAATAGGTTTTTTAATAAAAATTAACGAAAACAGTTTTAAAACACACAGTAGACTAGTTATATCAGGCAATTGCGAATTTAAGGTCAATCGTAATGTTAAAGATTGTAATAATCAAGAGCAAACAATTTATTTGCTGGTATATAGATAAACTATGGGTTTAAGTTAATATTAATTAAATATACATAAAAGGTCCGTTATATTCTCGTGATTTGGACTGAGAACAAAATATACAGTAAATGATTTTAAACCTGTCGAAATGTTCATTTTCATAAATTAGAATTACAAATTGATTGTTAGATTGATAATTGTTTCGAACCATTAGGATTAGCTTTAGAATTATTGTTAAAGTTCAACGGATTTTTACAATATTTAATTTAATTTATTATTCAATTCAATCCTGTCAATTTCGTGTGAAATGTTTCTCCGGTAATGAATTTAATTAGTTTATTAATTCCTTTTAAATAAATTTACTAGTTTTATCCTGTTTTAATATACGTTTTCCATTAACGCTTTATGGAATAACGAATACTAAACGGTTTTGTAACGATTAATTTAATGTATAAATTAAATATTACGTCTCAGCCGAATATTTTGCAAAATATATAGACAGATTTACGCTTTAACAACGTTTCTCAAAAGTCTTATTCAAAACCTTCTTCTCTCGAAGGTGAAGAAAAAACTGTTAAAAATTTGAATTTCTAACTTGTATTTATATGATTTTCTAAAGCAAGCATATTTCGACTTTATATACACTTTGTCTCGTAATTCGAAAAATAAACATAAACAGCGCAGTGGAATGGTTAATTTGGCAAATTAATTATGTAAAGGTACGATGATAATTAGTCAGGATATCTTTAAGTAGTTAATTGCCTTACAAAATAATTAAAATTAATTACGAATTTATCTGAAAGTAAAACATGGATTAAATTATATGTAGGGATAGCTAAATAAACAGCGGATCTGAAACTGTTTTTAAAAATATGTAATTAATTAATGTTAAGCGGGAAATCGCTAATTATTAATTAGAAATTACCATTTAGTTGATAGTGCATGTATGCAAAAGGCGATAATCATAATCTATTTCCGGCAGACAAACAAAACTATCCAGGTCATGACTTGAACTTGAACTTTATCGTTGTTTACAAATATCAATTACTTAGCTATCTATTTATCTATAAACGAAGTAATGAATTATCTTTCTGTTAATTATAAATAATGACGAAAACTTAATTCAGGGTGTTTTACGTCATTAACTAATCTAAGGAAATGAAATACAGGGCGCTATCAAGAAATGTTACATAAATCATTAGCAAAACTAAATTACATTAAGGTGTAACTAAATTTCAAGAAATAAAATAACTGTTTAATATGAAACAAACAATTATATCAGAGCAGTAAAGATATTTTGTACTTAATTTCAGGTGCACGTTACAGCGTTCGAAATGTGGGTATTTCGACGAATCTTAAAAATTAGTTGGACTGATTGTCACAAATAATGAGGTATTGGAGAGGATGAGAACTTGCAGAGAGTTACTGATCACCATAAAGAGGAAGAAACTTGCATACTTATGGCATATCATGAGGAATGAAGAAGTATGAGATCCTTCAACTAATATTACAAGGCAAAATTGAGGGGAAATAGGGACCATGAAGAAAACGGATATCTTGGCTGCAAAGAAGGTCAAGAAAGCGATGATGATATCCAGCGTTCGCTGAGCGAATAAGACACAACGAAATAGAAGAAAGTATAAACAAATGAAATTCTGTGTACTTGGAATACTAAGTTTTGGATAAAATTGATGAAGAAGTTTTAGAAAATAATGACACAAGATATTAGTGCCAAACAACACAGTCAATATTATTGACAAAAATTAAAACAAACAATTTATTAAGCGATACTTTGGTTTTAATGCCTCAAATCACAAAGCAATGCATTTAACCTACAAATCTAAATGTGTCAAAAATAGTTGAGAATCGGACCTAAACATATCCGTGGCTCCGTAATTTTGACTATTTCTTGATTATTTGTTTAATATTATCTTATATTGGGCGATTAGCCTCCTTTCTCGCTGTAGCAAGCTGACAATCAATTATTCCTTACACATTTCCCATTTATATAATTTGTCACAAAAGCAAACTATCGTGCGATTGTATCCAGAGAAAAAAATCCTTGGTTACAAAGTTATCCGCAATCCTCAGATGGAGGCATTCGTTATCCAAAATTAATTATATTACATTTCTGTTTTGGAGATGTAAATCAAGCTTTTATATTTCATTTTGTTAACTATTATATAACGTTTGAACGGAACTAAATATCTGATTTCACATGCCAGTAAGATTGTAATATATTATATATCTTGCATATTCACTTAATTAATTTCAGAATGTAGTTAATAATTTGCCTTTTACTATATAACCCAATATTAATTACTTAGTAAAATTTTACATTTAATATGTTTGGATCAGATTTATACATTTATTTAATTATTATATAACGATAATATAATTATTTCATTATAAGTTTTAAACCTATTTTCTGTTAAGTAATTAAATTACCGAAGGTTCTCTTCAACTGAGATCTAAATTTATACTCTAACTGTATTATCTTCCTAATTCTTTTAGATTAGTGCGTAATTAGATTATTAAAAAATAATTTTCTGGACATTAATTGCTTTTGTTACAGACTTTTAATTATCTTTTACTTTATTTTAGTGTGTATTTCCTTTGCCTCAAAAACGTATTTTCTCATATTGTCATACTTAAAATTTATACTTGCACACTTTGTAATGCGTTTTGCAAATATCTACCAACTTTTGGAAATATAGTTATAATTAATACAATAATATATTTATTATCTTTAAAGATTAAAGTAGATATTAGATAGCCCCAGATAGAAATTTTAAGCAATATTGAAGTTATAAGATTTTCACGCATGAAAGAGCAGAACAGTAGAATAGCTTTTATTTAAAGCCAAAATTTTTTATTTAAATTAAATTTTAATAAAATGTGGTATTATTTTTATGGAATTTTTCTTTTCATCCGCATATTGATTATCCTTCGTGATTCATTAGTGAAATTAATTTTCAACGTTTTAAATATATACACTAGATACTACGTGCTTCCGTAAATGTATGATAGATTTATGTAATTTTCATTATTTTCAGTACTCGAATATACATAGTAATTAAACTTTCGGCTACAAATTCACTTAACAAATTACAAGTAATTGCCCAAACAAGTTTTCCACAATCATTATTTTACAATACTGGGTGTCCCAGAACTTTCACTCCTGCTAATAACTCCGTTATCACAAGAGAAAACATTTTTATTTTTGGAGGTTATGCATTAGTCGTAAGGGAGTTTACATCTATAAATAAAAGTCTAAGTTTTGATGTTTAACTTCGGTGATGTCAATGTGAAATTTGAAAAGTCAAATAGAACACCCTGTATATTGTCATGTCAATAAAAAGCCTGTTTTATTTATAATTCATTGAATTAAAACCTAAAAATGTTGAATGAAAAAATTTTAAAAAAACAATCTTTAGAAAAGGAAATTGTCTATTGTACAAAAACCATAGCTGTCTTGGATTGCTTGTTTATTAAATTTGACAGTGAATAAAATTGTTCGATCGACTTATTTATGTGTCATTAAGCCGCAAAATGCCAACGTTATTTACGTGTAACAAATATGTCGACATGTTGTTAATTTATGGGGAATGCCACAAAAATGGGAGAGAGTCTCAAATTCTGTATAGAGAACGATTTTCGAATCGTACTGCTCCAGCCCACACAACTTTTGCCAAAGTCGAACAAAAATAGGAAGGGGTACTTTTCCTAATGGCAAACAGCAAAGAGTTCGTCAAAGAAATGTACGGAGTGAAGATAACTCAATAGATATTTTGGCATACATATGGGAATCAATCCATATGCTTCCGTCCATCAGGTTTCAGCAGAAATGAATATTAGCAAGACAAGATCCACCTTGTACAAGGTCTTACGCCTGCAGATCCTCAGATACGGCTACAATTTAAAGCAGAAATTCTAGTTAAAATTCATGTTAATCCTTTTTTTTTAAATAACATTCTGTGGAGTGATAAAAACCGTTTTCATAATAATGGAATAGTAAACCGCCACAATTCCCATTATTGGTCGAACCAAAATCGGCATTGGATAGGAGAAACACATTTTCAACACATTTAGGTGGTTAATGTTTGGTGTGGTTTATTAAATGGCTGTATCTTTGGTCCGTACTTCTATCAAGGTACTTTAATTGGTGCACACTACTTAAATTTTCTGCAGACTTATTTCTTGAATTGCTGAAAGGCATACCCATCAACGAAGGAAGAGTCATGTAGTGGCAACAAGATGGTACCCGTCCTCACAATAAACAAGAGGTAACGAAATATCTAAGCAGGGTCTACCCAGACCGCTGGATCGGAAGATATGGATCCATGCATTGGCCTGCACGGTTACCAGATCTTACCCTATGGACTTCTTTCGTTGGGATTATCTTAAAGAACTTGTATACATTACTCTGCCTGTTAATTTAGAAGACTTGCAAAACAAAATTATTCGAGCTTGTCAAAGAGTAACACCGGAAATGATAACTGCAGCATGCACAAGAACTTTATTAAATAGACTTGAGACATGTGTAACACAAAATAGACAACAGTTTGAACATGCGCTATAGTTATTTTGTTTTTTCGTGTATAACACACGTATTTTGTAATTACTTATTTCTTTTTTCTTTGGTTATATGTATTTAAAATATCTTAAGTTTAGTATCGTTGCATTCTAAATAAAACAGGCTTTTTATTGACATGGCAATATACAGGGTGTTCTATTTGATTGTTCAAATTTTACATTGCAGCATCGAACTTAAACGTCAGCTCTTGTTATAACGGAGTTATTAGCTGGAGTGAACGGTCTGGGACACCCTGTATATGCGGATTAATATATCTTGGATCTTTATTTTCTCTTATTAGATATTTTCGGAATTTTCGTTTTTCTTGAATTCTTTAGAACTTGGTATATTTCTTAGCTACTTCATTCCGTTTTATACAAACTACCCAGTATTTCTAACAGATTTTCGAAAATCGAGTAACCGGTAGTATTTAAAGTATTAATTGTGAACAACGTATCTCAAAAACTAAGCATCATATTAAAATGAAATTTTGTATTTAAGTTTTTTATCTTCTGCAAATGAGACGTCAAGAATTTAGTTAAAATCGAATGATCGGAAGCGTCACTTTATTTGTCAAAACCAGTTATAACTTTTTTTCCCCACTTGCTATGATTATTATGCCTTTAATGCCCTTTTATGTGAATTTAACGGTTTTTTTTTTGAAAAAATGCATTGAAATAAGCTATCAGAGAAAATTTACCGAGTTAAGCATCCTTTCGCGTTCCAGTAACTGGGATGGGCAACCGTTACAATTATCTTTTCCAAAATAAACGCAAATAATAATCTAATCAATTGTGGGCACTATTTGCATATCTGTGTGCGTAAGAGAAAGTCGTGTGTTGCCTCACATCAGATTTTTAACATGGCATAATGTCATAGATAAGTTCCAATCCGGTAAAGTATCATTTTGCTCGAATTGTTATAATTGTTTCCTTAACGAATTACCTTTTCTCTTACTCATTTACTAAGGATAACGAACAAAAATAACTTTAGCTTAACATTACGGCAATTATGTAAATATGGGAAGTCTAGGACAGCGTAGCTTCAGTGGAAGTTGAAGTGGAGTCATTTGTAAAGTGTGTGGATCATAATTAGACCTACACTAATACAAAAAAATGGGTAAAAATTGGCAAAATACTAAAATTGTTACTAAATAAAATTCTGCACAACGCTAAATGCACACTGCTAAAAAAAGTCTAAGGAACAATATTGATTTCGCTGATAGTTCTTAGTTCCAGATAATCATACCTCTGTATGGTAGGTAACTTATTTTATTACTTTTAAATTAAAAAACTATAAATGAACAATTGCATCATATATGTTTGTTTTCGTCACTTGTTTTATAATTATTCGCGTAAGATAAACAACTTACAATTTGTTTTCAAGTCATGTTTTTCAAACATGTGTATTTAAAAATGGAATACAGACATTTGACAAGAGAAGAATGTTACGAGCCGTGGGCAAGCTGGAAGTGGACATGTTGCCGAACTGGCTACAGCGTGGAACCTAATTTGGAGGTTACGGAGGGTGCTATCAGGAGTCAGGATGTGTAAATGAAACCCACGTAGGTGGTGGAAGGTTAACTGTACCTATTCATGATTGTTTCATGGTCCTGTGGGCTAGACTCGACCATTACACCACGACACATCGGCCCCTTGTGAATTTTCACCGAGTTCGCGGAGTGTTAATTTCAGATCAAACGGCTTTTACTATTGTCGACCAATGTTTGATATATGAGTCCATATTTGGATATCATCCAGACCTAAGACGCGTAAAAGTACGACCCTGTGGAACGGGCCAGGAATTTCCAATAGGTACATAAGGAAGCAGCATAATGATGTAAAGAGAAGTGTTAATAACATTCGTTTGCCTCCAAGTTAACATGAATCAACAGGCACACAGCAACAAAGTTCTTGAACTTGTTGTGCGATCATTCGCGTATGCCGCATTTCTATATATATTATGTTTTAGGTATCCGCGGGTATTGTATGTTGAATTTGGCTTCCGGGTATTTTCCCGCGTTAATGTGTTTTGGTTGTGAAAAGAATCGTTTGTCTGTTGACGACATTTCAGCAAAATCACATCTGCCATTATCAATCTGTTGTAATTTTCGACTTCTCGATCTCGTTATTCGTATCGAATTGATGTCCTCTGGAATCGGTCTGTCTTTATATACCTTATTGATTTCGTGGTTGGTTGCGTTTGAGTGAAAGTTCTTAGCACGGCTCCGAGTGATAGCGCTATTGCGTAGTCGTGCTTTTTAATTGGTATAATTATCAGAATTTTTGGTCAGTCGAGCGGTCCTTTGTTTATTTGTGGGGCACGACTCACAACAACTGTACTTATAACGGTAGTACTCTCAGTTTCT
>JAHWXV011210925.1:0-15278 GCA_024586415.1 Phrixothrix hirtus
CCCATCATGCCATTCCCTTAACGGAGTAGGCAAAACCCACATTCATTTACACATCAAGGCATTGATTGAATAAGATGGTTTATCTCATCTTAGGGTATTTCCTACTATGCAAGTTGCACCTCATGTCTCAAAGCCTCTAAAGTCAAAGGAGGATGTTGCAAATTTCACAACCTTCTACTCATTATGTCCCATACACGTTCAATGGGATAAAGATCTGGGTATCTTGGAGGCTAGGGCAAAAGATTAATCTGGGCCGGCTCAAAGAAGTTCAATGAAAAGCTTGCTATATGTGGGCATGCATTATCTTGCTGGAATAATGCATCTTCAAGCTTTTGTAAGTATGGCAGAAGATGTGTTCCAACCACCTCCGCAATATACCATTGTGATGTCATATTGCCTCGAATGAACACCAAGGTAAATCTGCTGCCATAAGTAATCACATCCCAAATCACAACACCTATAGTGCGGTGTACGTGCCTTTCAACTGTAAATCGAAGATTCCGTCATTCACCCCGTCTTCTTCCGATTCTTATATGATCATTGTGCATTCCTAAACAAAATCTAGATTTGTTACTAAAGACAACATGATGCCATTCAAGATTCCAATTAGATCGTTCATTGCACCATTGTAACCATTGCTGACAATATTCTGCAGTCAAAGAAAGCACAAGTTGCGGACAGTATGATGTTAACCCAAACCTTCGAATTCGGCGATAAACTGTTCTAAGGATTACAAGGCGACCTTCATCACCAAATCATTGGTCACCAATTGCCCGAGTAGAGGAAAATCATTCTCTAAATGTCAGTTGTCTTAAGCAATGATCTTGACGCTTATTCGTTCTTCTTGAAGCCCCGGTTACCCTTTTACAATATTATTGGCCATCTTCAAACTATGCACGACACACTCACATTACAGTAGACCGATTTTGATTTACACAGTTAGTAATTTCCCCAAATGAAGAACTAGCTTCGCACAAACCAATAATCTGACATTTGTCAAATTCGCTTAATTGACGGTAATATCCTCGTTGCCGTACTCTAGACATGATCAAACAAACAAAATCAGTTAACAAAATAACAACAACCAAAATAATGTTAATTAACAATGAAAAAGAACAACAAATCATATGAAAAACACAGACCGAAAAAGTTAGCAACTGTCAAATGTGATGTTATCACATTATTACTTGATCTCAAAAGTTAATCAATTATTACTTAATGTTAGACCAACAGACCTACCAACTTTGATTAAGAAATTTCTACTCCTTCTTAGTGTTGCAAGTTTTATGTCACTGAGTATATAAAATAATACCTAAAATAGATATGAATATGTGCAAAAATGATAATTTTCAATGATATTCATTTTAAAAGATTTAATGTAATAAATCTTTATGGAAAACTGCCATGGTACTCGACTTTTTGTAATATGTGGATTTTGATATAAACATTTTTATAGAAAGCTTTTAAACAATTAATGCATGTTATAGTGAGACTTCAATATAAACATTTATACACAGTGTTAGCAAGCTGGATCCAAAAAATACTTAGTCCTGAACAAAGGTTGTACAGGTATCAAATTTATGAAAAAACCTAGCATCTTTAGTTCATGACAATGAATTATTTTCGAAAACTATAATTAATGATGAGGCTTGCGTATAGCACTAGGACCAACTCACAGAACAACAGCTGATGTAATGTAATGGATACACAAAAGATCTAAACAACATAGAGGACAAGGACAAAATTTTCATCAGGCAATCTAATGGTTATGATATTTTAACATACTAAAGGAATTCTGCAGATTAGATTGAGTACATACAAAAAGGTTCTAAAATTGCTGTGAACATATATAAGGAAGCAACTAAAAATATATAAGCTACTTCATGAGAAAAGAAATCAAAATTTTGTTCAGAATATAATACTACTCCAAATAATTGCAGTATGTGTAATACGCAAAACATTGAGAAATGAATTGATGATTTCAGAGAGATAAGGTTGAAGATATTCATAGTGACTACTATCTTTTCCCTAAACTGAAAAGCTATTTGTCGAGATATTGTTTTACTTCTGATAAAGACTTAAAAGACATAATTCAGGATTATTTTGCAGAGTTCTAGAAGTTTTTTCATAGGGCATTGCAGTACTAAAAAATCACTAGAATAAGTATGTGAGTGTTAGTGGGTCCTATGTTGGAAAATAAAATTTTAATTTGGCTCTGCTTTTTCTTTATGGTTTGGTAGATTACATGAAAATCTTAGTTCACAATAATATAAAACTTTAAGGTCAGACCAATTGCTAAAGACCAACAGTGGGTGACCATGAATAATATGAACAAATGACAACATAGAAAACATAAAATTGAATAGGAACAACTGAAATAATTTCCTTGCAAGTCTTTCTTATTTCAAAAGTAATAAAAAATCTAATTTGAAACGCGGAAAATATCAAAAAAAATATTTCACATGTAATGGTAGCTTTACTTGGAAACATTTCAAGTATAAAGTAACTATTTTGAATGTGACTGCGACTGGATTGCTATAAAAGTATCAAAACCCTTTCTAGTTAATAATAGTATTAAGGCAAGGATGGGCTCAGAAATGTTGGACATTGAATGAGTGGAAATGCTACTCGCATATTTGTCTGACAACAGAACACTATAAACCTGAATTCTTGATTTAGATCAAATTTTGTATATAGAAAGACTCGGTACACTTTAAAGATATGATTTTCAACCTCAAAACTCAAGTTTATATTATATTTAATACAATGTAAGAGAAATAAAACACCCATGATTCTCAGTAACTGGAAGAAATAAAATTCCAACATTTCCAGGTTTTCACTGATCACAATAACTTTTCCACATTAAAATCATTCTGATAATTAATAAATGTAATTAGTACTTAAAGTTTATCATTACCAAAATAATGATATTGACCCTTTATCTGTATTTTATTAAAACAGTATAGATATAAGTAATAAAAAAATCACTTTTCTAGGTTTTCCTAACTAATTTAAATTCTCTGATTTTTTCAGCATTTCTGGATCATTAAGATTTTTGTTACTTTACCTATGCAATTAATATGTTGACAACACTTCCAATTTTTATTTGATTGGCATTAAAAACCAATAGTACTCAGAGAAAACCAATTTATACAAATTAAGCATTAAACATCATAACTATACAGTGGCCAAAAATAAGTGGTATCACAAAAACTATGGATACTTTAAGATCCATAGAGTAAAATCTTCTTATAATTTTTTTTCAAAAACAATGTTTAAATTTCGAAAATTTAAATGATATAATTTAATGTAAATAAAATCCTGTCTACTAAATAAATGAAATTATGTATTGAACCATAGTAAATTTGAACTACTGTAATTTAATACTGCTTATAAAAACAGGTAGTATGTGTTTATGACATGTTTGTAGTAGTTTGACCTATAAAAGTTCTTGGCCATGTTTAATTTCTTTGAAATAACTTAAAATCATTTTAAGTAGGATGTTACAATTTAATATTTAATTTTTCAAAATATTGATTGTATCTTATTGTTTAATTGCTTCATGTTGCTTATTACCAACATTATTTGTTAAAAGTACATGATTCTAAATTGCTTTATCTTAAATGACACAAAATTAATAAAATTTAAGATTTGTAACATGTTCAATGGAGATATTTTAAAATAAAATATCCAATTTTATTTATGCTGACCAGTTACAACAAAAATTAACATTGTAAAAAAAGAACAACTGAAAAGTACATTTGTTATTTATTTATTTTGCTTTGCAAAAATTATTTTTAATTTTTCATTTAACTGGTATATTTGTGAACCAGAGATTGAAAAATATTGTTTTAAAATGTCAGGTAAAGTAATATAAAATCCTATTAAATTTATTTTCTAGACTAAATACTTTTAAAAACAAAGATATGTTCCATACTTCAAGATATACTGATGCATAATCACATCAAGGCCAACAATATTACTATTTGGCATAGCATGCATGCCTGGATTGGACTTAATACTATAATTGTTAATATTTTAAAAGCTATATGTTTTGAGAAAAGAGTTCATAAAAAAATTTTATTCTACAGCTCATAAGATTCCACAACTTTTGTGATGTCAGCTATTTTTGGGATACCTTGTATGTGTCAACATACATGTCAGGTGGAAAATATAATAAATGTATAAATTGCAATTGCTTTGTTTATGTCATTTTATAACATTTAATTTATTGTTAAATTTTTGTTCAACATAATTTTTGCTATTTCTCATAATTTAAATTATATCCAAAAGAGTGAAAATATTTTTTTGGCTTTGAGGTTGAAAATAGTAACCTTAAAATGAAAGTTGGAACAAATAAGCATACAATTTATTCATATATTGAGTCCCTTTGCATAGCGCAAGCTGGTGTAAAAGTACACATTTGAGCTAAAAATCAACGGTTTGCATTGTGTAATCAACTTCAGTTACATTTTGACGAATATTGAAAATAAGTGTTTGTGCTGAAAAATTATTGGAACAACTATCAAAATACTTTTGTTACGTAAGTCTAAAGCTTTTATTGCATTTTGTTATTTATTTTGATTATTTTCAAACTAATGTTACATCAAAATATCACACGAAATTACAAATTAACTATAAAATTGGTTATGGTTATGAAATAAATTTTGAGAGTTGAGATGTAAATGTTGCTACTTGATATGAGATGGCAGTAGTTTTTATTTTTGTTGGAACATTGCATATTATATAAGAGTACATACAGCTCTAATGTTTAAGAGTATGTGCGTATTCTTACACAACCATTTTTATTTTTGGCTAATAATTATTTTATTTCATGTTTAATTATTTTTATTTTTCTTTACAGTATGTTTTGATGACAAAGAACTGGTGAGAAACGTCTGTGCTCCATTTCTGACTTAGAAGACATAAGAAAGAGGATTTATGATGACAAGTTTATAAGAGGAATAGTTCATTCACTCAATATCCACAAGGCTAATCTTTGTAAACATTTAAAAAAGGGAAGGTATAATACTACTTTCATAGCAGACATGGAGTGAGAACTGTTAGCACATTGGAAATGGCCTTGTACCTACTTCTATGCATTTTGTGTGTGTTATGTTTTGCAGAATATTAACATAAACAGCTTTAATACCTTGGCATATGTTGTCCTGAAGTTCATTCATTGTCCTAAGGTTATTCTCATACAATTTTACTTTTGAAGTCCCCTGCAGGCAAAAAGTCGCATGAAGACAAGTCCCGTGAATGTAACAGTTATAAATTTACTTATTCTGCATTCCTCTATGAATGTGTTATGAATAAAGCCTACTTGTAACACTCAATTATTTTGTATAAGTTTTAGTCATTTTTCTATGTAAGTGAAATAGAAGCTATGTAAAATTAGATGTAATTAAATCATGTTTGTAACAGCCAATTTTATTGTCAATTTTTTAGTTCAAGAATAAATGCATTGTACAAAATACATGTATTATTACTACTACCTACATTTTGGTAATTTCGTTTATTAATCAAAGAAACCTACTTTGTTATTAAATAATAAAATGAATATTGATGTGTTGGAATAAAATGCATTATTATTAACGCAGATTGGTGCTGCTGTTAATGTTATTAAGGTTATTGTAGTAAAATAAAGAGTAAATATCTAGAAAACGACCCATAAATAAATGGTGTAAATGTAGAGCATCACAAGGTTTAGGGGTTTTAAGGATGTTTAATGAGAAACTTGCACTAGAAGACTGAAAATTAGTACTAAGACCGTTGATTTTAGCTGTTATTTCAGTAATATTAGTGTTGGGTCCTACATTTTCTATTTCTTTTAGAATGGTTTAATAGGCATTATTTCGCATATGTTTGTTTTTATAATTTGTAGTTTTTACTGCATATAAACATGATTAGCTTGATCATTAAATAAATAGTACCTACTCTTTATTCAGTGGGTTTGATACAGCTCTATTAAAGTTCTCACCTGGTTATGGGCCCATGACATCATAATTTTTGAATTTCTTACACAAAAAATTTTTAAATATTTTAATGGAGGTAAGTATATATAATAATATTTTATTGCCCTAAATCAAAGAAGTAAAAGACGAGAGTTTTTAGGTTAGTTTAGTTTTATTTTTAAATATCCAACATTACAGTAGTTATAATAACCAATATAACGACTATTGTGCTCCCTAAATCCTCCAAGAAAGTAACTAAAATTTGAAGGAAAAATAAAACAAGTTCTAAATAATTTTAATGATTAAAAAAATGATTACAAATAGGACAGTTTTTAACTTCCTAAAAATTGATAAAAGTAAGTGTATGCAACAGTTAATTTTTCAGTTCCTAAAAAAACGACTAAAACTTGTATAAAATAATTGAATGTTACAAGTAGGATTAAGAGTCAGAAATTGATGGGACATGTGCTGTTGGAAAACACAATACTGCCACTTGTTTTTATTCAGTTAGGAATAGAAGTTTACGAAAATTTGAAGACAAACATCTGTATTGACAGTGGTTTTAAAGAATATTGGGCCAATAATTTACATTTCAGAAACTGCACACGAAACTCCAATTTTTGGATTGTGAAATGAAATTTGATGTACAATGTGAGGATTTTCAGTGAATCGGTAGCAATGAGTTTGACTATTCACATGACCAGAAAGTAAAACTAAGTCTCATTAGTTATGCAATACAGTGTTGTCACCAGTTCACCATCAATGATATTTTTAAACAAAATGAATTAGTACATACTATACATGTTACTAAAATTAAGGAAACAATTTAATATACATATATAAAAAAAGAAACAGACAAAAAAGCAAAGTAGATCTATTTAATTATATTACAGCCTCTTTTAATTTATTAAGTGATAAATCAAAGTGTAGAGTATTATGAATATGCACCAGTTTTACCAGCAAGGTGTTGGAAATCATAATTGGTCCTTTGGATTTATTCAGAAAAAAATTGGTTGGTTCTTGTATATTTAGCTGTGATTCTAAAACTGATGTTCTAGCTTAAATATGGACAGTTAATTATGCCATGAACAATTGTATAAAGAAATAACAGGAAGGCAATCCTGCAGCTATATCCTGAGACTTCTGATGCCATATAAAAGTAATCTTGTTTCAGCTAAAACATTTAGAAGAAAGTTTAGTTTAAACAGGAGAAATCTTGTAAATTTACTTTATACTCTTTCTAGTCTATCTCTGTGAACAGCATATAGGCTCCTAGATGCTGTTAACTAATAACTGAAGCTGTGATTGTTCAAGGTCAATTATATTGCAGGTGGGCATGAATCAGTGAATTACAATGTGTATTGAAGTGAGATTTCTTTTATGTAGGACATATGGTACTTCATAGATTTAACGCACAGAAGAAGATTGCAGGAACAAATGGTTACATAGGTTTTCCAGCAACATGTGTTATGGCAACTTACATCCATGGGCATAACCCATACTATAGGCTTTCATTAGCCTTACTGTGATTGATTTTTTGAAAATCTCTTGTAATTAATGTAAAATTATAATTTTCCTCCATATTCCATATATAACTTGGACAAAACTGGCATGTTCACCATGCTTAACAAACCTCTGAAAGTGTTGTTCACAAAGGCATGTAAACAAAATATCATGTTCTGAAAGATATGTAAACATTATGCTCCTTTGTGCGATGAGTGCAAGTGGACATTTCCTTCCATCAGCATTAATATTTGTCTGAACTTTTAGATGGCAATTTAAAATCTTTAATTTTTCCACAAAAATAGTATACATGCCTCAACTTTGTTACTTCGCCGCAGTTATAAAACCCAACCTCTTGACTGTTGTTTCTTTAATATATTAAAGAAATTTTATGCTGCTCAATGCAAAAAATAGATGAGAAACAATCCCGAGCATGTTATCATGTTTTACCAAATTATATGAATGTTAATACCTGCTTATTTGAAAGCTGCTACTCCAGAAGATGCAGTTGAATGATTTACAATGACAGGAATTTGGCCCTTCAATCCAGGTGCATTTAAAGAAGATCTCTTCCTGAATGCTATGTTTGAAAGATAAAACCCAATCTCTGTGTCTGGACAACTAAATGTAAATTCTTCAAACAACAACCAGCTAGTTTCAATAAATGAGAAAATGCTATGAACATTGCAAACTTCTACATTAGTTGATGAACCATTTACTGTGAAACTGAAGAAGTCAGACATTATTAACAGTTCGCCTTTCAAAAATTAAGTAGAGCAAGAATTGTTTGTTAAGAAAGTGCAAAAATTACACAAATCATTACATAAACTAAAAAACACTTCCAAACAAAGTCAGTGAGGATTGGATTAAGTGTTTGAACATTGGCATCTGCTGTTGCAATTTCTGTGTTAATTAATTTAGTTTGGTTACTTATGTATTCATATCTACCACTTTGCATCATCTTATCTGACAGTGTATGTAAGACTTCGCAAATATCATTTTCTAATTTTTTTCTTAATTCAGAAGAAATAATTATTCCTATTGATTAATGCTTAAAATTAATTACATTAATATGTATGTTTTTAAGTAAAACTGTTTTTGTTTAATAAAACATTGAAATTTATTACTTATAATATGTTTAACCCTAGGGACATGTTCCTATACCATCTTACTCTCTCACAAAAGCTAAATCTAGTTTTAAGAGTTTGTAATACTGGTGTTCCCTTGCCTGAGATTGACACTTTACAATTTTAAGGATCGAAGAAGCAGATGGTCGTGAAATCAAATTCAAGATCTATTGAATGTTAAGCATGAGTGGTGGTGATTAATGCATCAGTTAAATACATTTTTTTTCAACCTAATCTGATTGCTTTATTGTGAGCCCTTGCATAATTGAAATTCTAAATTAAAATATTTTTTCAAATTTTTGTGGGTTTTACTAATATTTGTAAAACCATTAATTTTTATACAGTTTTAATTTAATTAAGTAATTTGCTTAGGTTTATAGTATATATTTAGATTAGAAAAATTTATATTAAAATGAAAAAATGTTAGCATTATGATATCTGTAGATTTCTTAAATTTAAGTGTCTTTTTCTCATTTCAAATTTGACAAATAAAAATTTAAAACTTTGATAAGTTAAATTTGAGATATAATAGAGGGTAATTTGGAAACCGAACAATAATTTGGAATCAGGTTACCTGAATTGATCATATCGAGTTTTTTTGGAGATGAGATTACAAAAATATTAATGTACCCACTGATACTACATTATTATTTCATGCATTTTAAATTTTGAATTGTATTAAAAGCAACACAATATACTTATAGCTAAGAAAATAAAATTCTTAGGGCCAATGTTGTTCAAATTAGATAAATTTTTTGTATAACACTGCTGTGAAGGGTATTATTTTAACAAAAACAATTTCAGCGCTTAACAGTACCACTTTTCACAACATTTACACAAAGATTTTATCTAATTTAACATTTAAACTGCTGCTTTAGAAATAGCTATTAAACATAGAACATGTATTGGATATTAAAATGTTAAATGCAATAAACTAATTGTTTGAAATAAACATAACAGTAAAGAGAAATTTTATATTACTATAAATGTATAATTAATTAATAACAATTATTGTTTTTATGCATTTTAAACGTGTTGTATAGGAAAATTTAGAAATTGTAGTTAATATATTAGTTTTAAATTTAAAATCAAAGTGGTTCCGCCATCTATACTTTATAAGCTAAAACTTCTTTTGTAATAAAATGGAAACTCTAATGTAGATTCAAAAATCAATACCAAGCTACTTAATGGTATCTGTAAAGCATACCACAATATTGAGCGTTTTTTAATATTTAAATATAAATTTGTATCCATGTTTGCTAATATTTTGTCTTTAAATATATATCATTTATATTTATACTGCCATGCTAATTCGAATGAGCATATCTGAAACTTTGCATATTTTAAGCTTATGATATAAAAGGTATTATACACAATACGGTATTGCTAAAGCTAAATTCCATAATTGTAATGTATAATGTTCAAAGTATCTTAATAAATCTGTTCCGTCTGCTTAACACTAGATTTCAGTTTTTATTTTTACAAATACAGAATTCATAAATATTATTTTTTAGTAATTTATATTGGGTTTTAAAGATTTAATAATACAAAAAATTCATTAAAAGTCTAAATAAATTCTTAAAAAATAATTATGAATTCTATAATTGCAAATATTAAATTTGAAAGCTGTCAAATTGAAGGTTCTATAAATTTAATGTTACGTAAATAATAAATTTACGAAGTTAAATAGGCCGAAACATTATTTTAACAAAATATGACATGCACGGCAGTATATTTTAATGTTCACAGAAATAATTATATGTATATAACAATAGCACAGTAAAAAGGTTTACTTAATACAATAACCATGCACAGTATATTCAGGCGCTGACTGAAAGACAACACAAAACAGCTGAAAATGCAATGGGATTATACCATTCAAGCTGATAGAATATAGTGGTCGCAAAGACTACACATCAATTCAAGCAGTAGTGAGATTCCATATTTTAATTTTTGGAATCCCACTATGGAAATGATAAACAGCAAGCATCACTGGAAATCACAGCCAAATACCAACATCAAACTAAACATACACTGTGTTTTTTAAGACAATTTTTGTAACTGTGTACAATTAGTTTTAAATTTATTTTTGTATAGATGTATTTCAAGTGTCTTATTGATGTGTTAATCAGTCGGCACCTGTTATCGCTGTTTTATTCTTAACTTATGCTTATCACCAGTTTTCTACAAATGTTTATTTAATTTTATTGAAATTATGAAGTGGCACAAGTTAGGAAATTTTAGTATAATGTACTAAGTAATTAAAAAAGGTTGAAGACAGTTTGAATTGGCCGCCTAAATATAATGTTTAAAATTTTGCAACAAGCACAAAATAGGAAGTAAATGTCTATACAGTGCTAGGCGTTGTTTTATCTCAAACTTTTGAGATAACATTTGATTAGTTAATTCCATGTGCGCGATTAATCCGAATTGAAATTAACCAATCAAATGCTTATCGTTAAAGTTTGCGATAAAACAACGCCTAGCATTGAATAAACCTTAAAATGTAAGTCAGAATATGTCAACAAGACAGAAGCCGCTGGCTGAATTAAATTGCCGCTAACGTTTAACTACAAAAAACACTAGAATATTTAACCGCGCAATTCAAACTATCTTCAACCTTTTTTAATCACTTGATATAAGGTATAGTGATGAGTTATTTTATGCAGATATTAATGTAGAGCAATTTAGAGAGATATAGAAAGCTGTTGATGTAAGGTACTTTTTCGTACGTTAAATTATGTTCATCAATTTTTTCTGTTATGTTATATTACTTTGAACTAAGTTTTATCGTACGAAAAATGCACAACAATGGGAATAGTAAGAAAGAAGAGACAAGAAGATGTACGTGCCGTAGGGTCTGGTGGGGTGTAAGTGGCATGCGGTGGCATGCAATAGCGGAACACAGAGCTTTGCTGCTTGGCGTCACGGCCTTGAATGCCCGAACTTGTTTTCATACATGCGTTTGCATCTGTGGTTTGGGGCGACGATCGTCGCTCGGCCGTGCGCAGCTGCTATATAGTTACACACAAATTACACATAACAAGATACATTTGACAGAAACATATAGTTTTAATATTCTACAATACCTTCACCAATTTTAATAAAGTAGGACTTCATTGCAACTTCAATAATTACTGCGTTCAATAGAAACCTCTAAAGAATCGTTACTTTTCATTCTGTAATGTTTTATACTCCAATCACATCTAAAAGATGGTGACGTAAACGTGTAGATGATGCATGTACAATTCTAATTGGCTGTTAAACACTAACGATTTTTTTATAATTTAATGAAAAATTGGAACAGGTATTTTTATTCGGGTTTTATGTATTTAAAGATTGCTATATACATCAAATAATGTATAAATTGATTTATAAATTTTGTACTTAAATGTTTTTATTGAACATTCGCTCAAAAAGTCCACTAATGTTTAACGTGCATTCAAATTCCCAAACGAGTGTCTAGCGGCGATTTTCTAAAAAAAAATTTACGGTTAAAAATCGTATGAAATAAATTTTTTACGTATTTTGTATTAAAATTAAAGTAAAGCGTTATACAGGGTGTTCCGAATCACTGAAATATTTTACCAGTGTATGATGGAATCAAAAATAAAAAGTATAAACTTAGGTCGAAAAGTTTTTTATAAGTAAGCTACAGCCTTCTGAAGGCGGGTCTCTGAGAATGATATTTATTGAATATCATTAAAACCAGCAAGGTAAAAATTTGAAATTTTGATCAACCATTATTCTTTTTATGAACAATATAATGAAACAAATATAATCTGAAAAATTTATTTATAATTGGCTTAAATTAGGACTTTATAAGAAAACCATGACCCCAACTTTCTTCTTAAACTTAATTATAGTATTTAGTATAAAAATACCACTTTTTGTTTGTTTTTAAGTAGATAAGATACCCTTGTAAACATAAACAAAATACATCGTTTTTATATAAAACTGATTTGAAAATTTTATTACACAGCATAATAATATATTGAAAATTAATAGTTATTTATGCATCATATATTTGTATGTCACCATATTCATAAAAAAGATATGGATTGTGCAAAATTTCAATATTTTACTTTAAACGGTTTTCTAGATATTGAATAAAAATTATTTTCAGAAGATCGGGGCTCCCTTATAAAAAATGTTTCGGCGTCCATTTATAAAGTTTTTTGTTATTTTTGATTTTATACGACACTGGTGAAATATTGTATATTTTTTCAGGAACAGCTTGTATATTAAACATATAGGGTGGGGATAACATTCATTGATCGCTTTCTTTTTATTGATTCCAATAAAAATTTGTTTAGCAATTTACACTGTGTCAAATCAATGTTAAATTTATATTGATCACGAAGGTTTAAAGTTTGAACATTTTAAATAATCAAGATCATAATATATCGTTAAACTTAATAATTTATTATTTTAGTTAAGGACTTTAACCTCACTTTGTATAGTTGATTTAAAAAAGGTTTTATTATACTGAGGTGCTTAGCAACATTAATGTCTGACGTTTGTAATATGAAAGTTATCGTCAATTACGTTATAAATGCAAAATAAGAAAATTCCATTTCAGAGCATGCTTGTTGTTTGAATATTTATAACAGATACTTGCACTTATAAAGTAAATTTATAAATTATACATTAATTGAATGTGTTTAATGACTTTAACGTTTTAAATTAAAATTATATATTCACTTCGTCCTATGTTTACTTCAAAGTCTAATCCTGTAAAAATTGAACGCGTTACATGTGTGATTTTGCTTAGGTTATTATTTCTTGGATATGAATGAACTATAGTTTGTTAAAATATGTTAAATCTAATCTTACTAATTTGTTTTAAACTTAATTCCTTTGTAATTATACACTGGCTCAAGTTTCGAGTTTTTATGGCTTCATACTCTCAAAGCGAAGCCGTTCAATTTATGAAGCATTATTAACAATAATAAGTACGTACTTATTAAATATAATCAAAGATATACGGCGATAGTATTTGGTTGTAGATATTACATTCTGATGTATAATACGCACTTCTAATACTAAAAAATTGGTTGAAATTTTTGAATGAATGTTATATGCTGAATATAAAACTTATAGGTTTGAAAATCAGGGCGAGCCTAAAATCTCAAATAAATAATTAAGCAAAAGCTAATTTAGTAAAAATGTATTATGTATTTATTATTACTTTTTAAACAAAAATTCAAATTTGGTATAAAAAGCTTAAATTCATCTAAGACGATTAAAAAATTCATTATATTCATCAAAACATCAACTTGATAAAATTTATATGCAAATGCGTGATACGCATTATACGCCGAAATGAACGATATATAAATTTTTAAAAACAATATGCGTGAGTAGTCAAAGCTTCATTAAAAAGGAATCGGAGTTCTTTATATTGATATATTGCAGTTTTCTAATATTGAACTGAAGGAAAGGTTTTTATCAACTTCAGCTTACAATAATTTTGTGACATTGAACAGGCTAATTACGTGTAAGGAGTGAAAGCTAGAAAAATATCGTTACACAATAACTACAAGATTTTCAATGCATATGTATATGCACAATGTTATATAATAAATGTTATGGTTTGCTTTGAATAATTTTTTTAAGGTATATGTATATAAAGGGTGTTTCAGATAATGACATTCTTTTTTAGGGATGAAAGTAGACTCTATAGACACCCCAACAAGTGTAAAATTAAAAGCAATACGAATACTAAAAATTTTTTTTTTTTAATAATGACGAGTCGACTATGCACATGCTTTCAAATATACAAATATAATCGAGTATTTCTTACTAAATAAATATTTCCGCAGTAGAGCAGAATTGTACGTGTTTATTTTAATTTTCGAAGTAGACACATAAAAACAAGACTGTAAAATGATACATCTTTGTAAATGTCAGTGACCATATTTCAATAAACAAAATTATGCCAATTTACGTCAGTTACTAGGATTCGTTTCGTTGTCTAACCAGTGTTTTAATAATAAAAGCGAAATCGCAAATTGTACCCATCTATACCATGTTTAACTGATTGGTGCTTTTATGTTAATAAGATTGTACTAAAACGTGCCAAAATGTTTAAAGTATTTTTATTTTAAGTATAGAATGATGTCACGCAATTTCAAAAATGAAAATCTATTTTAGGTGTAAAATTAAAAAATGCCAATAAATAATTTCTTAAGCTGTCTTTACATTTAAATACATTTTTTAGAAACGATGCATGACTAAACTCTATTTTTATTATTATCAGTTATTAATAAATAACTTCTTTAAAATTGTTAAAAAAATTGTATACATTCTACATTCTTTCAATTGTGTGAAAGGGTAATCCCCTTATCCCGTTATTTATTGTAGTAAACAAATCGCAATGTGCCTGCTACAGCCGTAAAAGTGTGTGTTATTGTAAATTCATACTGTTAGGTAGGTCAGTTATAATTTACAAATGGTTTAGTCTAAATGCGACCATAGGCGGCTCGTTGTACATCATTCGAAAAAAAGAACATTTTTGTATCCGTATATTTTTTAATTTTACATTTATTGGGGTGTTTGTAGGGCCTACAGACAGCCCTTAAAAGGAATGTCATATTATCTGAAACACCCTGTATATATATATATACAGGGTGTTTCATATATATATATATATATATATATATATATATATACACAGTGAAAACTGTCT
>JAHWXV011211168.1:0-10188 GCA_024586415.1 Phrixothrix hirtus
GTCAAGAATTTAGGTAAAATCTAATGACCGGAAGTGCCACTTTATTCTTGCGATTTTTAAGTTTTTTTGCGATTTTCTCGAAAACAGCTATAACTTTTATCTTTAAATGCGCTACGGTTATTATGTATTCAATGCCCCTTTACGTGAACTTAACAGTTTTTCTAAGAAAATGCGTTGAAGCAATTTATCACAGAAAATTTCCGGAGTTAAGCAGCCTTTCGTCTGTCCAGTAACTTGGATGACCGTTTCAATTATTGTTTCCAAAATAAACATAGACAATAATCTAATCATTTGTGGACACTATTGGCATATCTATGTGGGTAAGAGAAAGTCGTGTGTTGTTTCACACCAGATTTTTTTACTTTTCCAAACGTTTCTTTTACCACCTCACACACTCAGTTCTTGCACAAGCAACCATACTTCTATTCCTCCTTATGTAGTCATAATTCTTTATTTAACTAATCGTACACTATTTTTTCATACTTTCTTTCTCCACACCTATTTATAGCCGAGCTCAATTCTCAACACAACCAGAAAAAAGGCATTAAACACTTTTATCCTCTCATGACTATCATGTCATGATAAATATCTGAAATTTACATGTTTGATCCACAATAATTTATGTAGATATTGTATACTGCACACAAATTACATTAAATTTTGACATTTAGATTTTTAATTATTTTCACAAAATTGAAATTATACACAAGTAATTATAAATATTAATATATGAAGATATTTATCAAAAACAATTTAATGCCATGTTAAAGCAGTTTTGTAAAAGTGAAAGTTATTTTAAAAATGTTTTCAAATTCAATCATACCTACAAATCTATACATATTAAAAATGGTATCTATTAAGTAAAAATCTTGTTTTTATTTTAAAGAAATTATAAACTTGCATAATTAACAGATCACTAGAAGTTTTAAGGAAGAAAATAAAACTTTAATTTTAATTGATAAGTAACCTATCAGATATTTATAATAATTGACTGAGAATTACTCATCAATGGTGCTCTGAAATCATGTGTTTGTTCAGCTTTGGTCAGTGGCTAAAGATGTATAGTCGACCGGCCATTTCTTGTTGAATATAGTAGACCAAATTAAAATGCAAGGCAGGCTGAAAACTTTAATCGCAAATATTTCAAAAATTGCACAATTTAGACACATAGTTTATAAGTTTTGGCTGCTGTTAAGATAATAATCTTATATCCCAGATACCCTGTATATTGAAAATGTTGCACATTATTATGATACTATTATACTCCTACTGTTATGTGAGATCTATTTGTTTCATTCAGGCAGACAAAAAATATAAATAAAAAACCATAGTTAAAAATTATATCAAGTTTATGATATCAATTTATCATCAGTTTATATTAAACACCATTCCAATTTTCAATTTTTATTTTTCTTTGAGAATTGGTACATATTAAATATGTTCAGTACATCACAAATATAAGTATCACATGATTACATCACATATAATTCTCAATCTACTATAATATTTATTGAATAACTAAATAGTTCAGTATCACTAATACATTTAAATTATAATATAAAAATTGTTTTTAGAAGACTAGTAGACAAATTATAAGTCATTAAACTTGTAAAATGTTTGACATAGATACAACATTTATACTAATACAGCTATAGATTAAATAAATGAGTTTTTTACAGGTACTCATTACCTTACAATAAATTTAAATTTATACAAAACTAGTACTTTGTCCACTAACTTTTAATAATATATTTTCAAGGAAGTTACTTAAGAATTTGTATCTTTGGTCTTTTAAAATGTCACAATTTATATTTTCAGTCATTTCTAACTAAAGTTTATTTGTTAAGAAAATTAATATTACACTGTACAAGTTCAGATTATATTATAGAATGTTTACATGCTAGTCAAATTCTCAACAAATAAATTTTAGGTATATTAACACTTTCACACCTTGGGTAATTAAATGATGATGTATAATTAAATATTATTAGATCAATAATAAATAAATAAATAACATAGCGAAATAATCAGAACTAACTAATAATATTTTATAATTGATTTATCTATCAATCAATTTGTGAACATATTAAAATACTGCTTAGCAAAATTAAATTTGAATAGAAAATCAACTAAAAAATGCCTTCTTAAAAGTTAGTGAATCATGAATTTTAATTATATTAACCAACATACATGTATATGTAATCATTTTTTGGTCTAATTTACACACAATCACTTCACAACAAGCAAAACTATGACTAAAGTGTAAATTTTAAACTATTTTATTTACGGTTTCGATAAGATCTTTCAGATCAAAATGTTCAAAGAAATTTGAGCAGTCTCAAAGAATTATGCAGCGGCTATAATAATTTATAACCAAGTGATCAATTTGGCCACACATTTAATACACAAATCTCTATTATGTATACACAACATAAGGATCTTTTAATATCTATATAATCTAATGTTGAGTATTTTTAAAAAGGAAACAGGCATTACTTCAAGATTTTCAAATGAAAACTTTCATTCATTTAAATATATCTTTAATGTTAGATGAGTATAAAATTAAACAAAAGAAGAAAACTTATCACTATCTAAGGTAACATACTTTTATTATAAAGAAATGATGATTTGTATATTTCATTGTTTTCTTTCATTCAATGGATGTTATACTATCACTGTTACTATTATCTATTTGAGTATTTTACGTAAAAGAATGAACAGTTCCAGTCATGCTTTTACAAATTATGATTTTGATCATTTAACATTACTTTTGGCCGTATTGTAGTATTACTGAAAATACTTTTTTCTGGCACTTATTTGATTCACTTTTATTTAAATGTACACTATTGTATAGAATGCGAGTTGATTTTATGCAACCTTTACATTATCTTACAAAAAATAATTTGCAAAATTTACTATTGCAGAAGTAATGTGAATGTTTAATAATGATACAGACAAAATTCAGAACAGACATTGTAACAAAATGTTCAAAGAAAATAAAACATAAAAAGGAGTATCAAAAATTATATCATAGTTATATGTAATGAAAATATTAATTAATAAATACCGCAGATAAAATTTATGTACAAAAGTCAACTTTCTTATTTTTGTATCAGTAGCATCAGATTCACTTCAAAGTGTAAAAACTTAATTTGCCACAAAAGAAATTGGTTGGAAAAAATGGAGTCTTGCTGATACATGATGGAGAATAAAAATTTACATAATATATCAATATAAAACAAAAGGTTGATTTAATTTGAATCACAAAAATTTTGTAAAAGCTTTACGATGTAACTTGAATATTTTGGAACATCTCAAGCTAATTATTGAAAAAAAGCAAATATTTTCCTTGGCAAATGTTTAACATTAAGAATCCCAGATGGTTTAAAAAATCATGCTTTAATAGATCAAACAGAAAAACAAAAAAAATAAATTTACTTTAAAATTTCATTTCTTGTTAAAAAACATTTAGTTGTTTACTTTTACGAAAATATAGTCTTAAAAGGTATAAATTTAATTTGTCCATAGACCATATTGCAAAATACTAGTTACAACGCTTGCCTTTTATTAGTTAATGTATAAATTACTTTATTCAGTTTATATGAAGAAAATACAGCCTTGATACAGTATATTTGTAAATTTCATTCATCAATTAATAAATTTTAGGAAAACAAATATTGCTAATTTTACTTGTAAAAATACTTTTTATCAATATTTATCAAGACATTCCAATTTTATAAATAATTTAGGCTTTAAGATAATATAAATTTATTTTAAATGACGATTTGTGCAAATATAAATCAAAATCAATTATCTGGAAGTATTTAAAGTATACCATAACATAAACACGTCTAAAATTAATACTCATTTAGATCAAGCATTTTTATATTTAAAAAAAAAGTTCAAATTCTAATGGAAAAATTAACTCAATACAGGGCGACTTTAAAATCCACTGACAAACTATAATGCGGTGCTGTAGAAAATTACATAAAGTAAAATAAATCACTTTTTTGGAAAAATTGAAAATGTCAACTTTTAAAAACTGCAGAAAAACGTAAATACAAATAAATACATCTAGATAAATTCTACGTGTTATTTGTTATTTTAATATTAAATTATAAAATTGTGTTACCTTTGTGTGTACCACTATGTCAATATTGGTAATTGATATCAATGACCTACATTTTTAGTTGTTTATAGTTTACACAGACAAAAATTTTAAACACATTGAATTAAACTAAAAACCATATCCAGACTTTTATAAGTAACATAATTTAGATAATTCTTTTGTTAAAATTCGCAAAAAATAAAGAAACCTTTTTACATCTAGCATTCCAAATGCTTCACCATAAATTAAAATGTCTTCATTTTGATATTAGTTAATCTATCCATTATTTACAAAAATACAATGTTCAACTTAAAATTAAATTGAATTAGATTAATAAACATACAAAACTGAAAATTAGTACATTGTGGTAATGAAAAATATTGACACTAACAGCGATTGATAATACAAAAGATGTTGGTAATTTAACAATACAAAAAACGTTTGTAAATGAACGCTTTAACAAAATGAATATCCCCCGTTTATGTACATGTTGCATTTTAGAATAGCTAACAACTGTGTCGTGTGTTTATAGTTCATCCACTTAAAACTACATGTTCAGCTGTTACTTCAGGGGTTCTCAAACAGGTCTTTATCATTTTGTTAACGGCGTTTTTTGGAAACGGCAAGGAATCTTTTAAAAAGTATTTTTCTCATGATTTAACTATCTCCATGTGTATGATCAGAGTTTGTTGGTGGAATTTAAAATCACCCTGTATATATACTTATAAGTTATACTGTTGTTTGAAAAATATCTCAATCTATAAAAATATAATACAAATTGAATTATTTGTTATTGAATCTAAATTAATTTTAATTATATAGATTGGGTGATGTTTATAAATCTAAAAGGTAACTAGAAAATTTTCTATCATAAGAAAAGAGTTAACGCTATTTTAATATTTGAACCCTTTAATTTAATATTCAAATTATAACTAATAACAAAATAATATCATTTTTTATATTTAATAATTAAAGAACGCAATGAGAAAACAAATTAATCTGATCATTTATATTTTGAAATTTTTTTGAGTGGTATCTCAAAATATATCAATGTTGAAATGTAACCATATCAATTACCTTACATTTCAAAAAAAGTTATTGCAATGTTCAATAACAGGGAACTTGTACATATTTTCAATTTTAATAAAATATTACTAATTGTATATTCACTTGTCTGCTTTTTAATTATTTGCAAAAAAAGACAAAAATAAACATAACAGTCAAAGTGAAAATGATGTATCATGCTTTCACACATGTTGATAATTGAACATATAGCACTTTTGATGAAATATTACTTGAATATTTAATATTATCTATAAAAAATATGCAGCCCTATTTCATAATTATTTTTGATAGTAAACTATATAAGTGATTTATATTAAGTATCGGAAGTACCATGTATTAATTATATTACCCTGCATACTAATTTTCATAAATTCCTGCATCACTATTTTTATAAAAATTAATTTTATCCATATGAATGTGCAATTTTGGTTACTTTATAAAACTTAAAATTTAAATTTATTTAAAAAGAATTTTTAAATGTAAAACTTTATACAGACATTCTAGCAAAACTATTTTAAATTCCATTTTTAACATACATGGTTCACCTTACACCTACTTATGTCTTTTGGTATTATAAGTGTATCACACATCAACTATTTTGTATATGAAAATTACAGTAGAATAAACAGAATTTGTCATATACATATTGTTTTGTTCATATAATCTACATACAAGTTTATTTAAGTTATTAATATCACAGACAGATGTTTTGACAGTTGACTTTGAGTAATAAAATACAAATTTAACAAAAAGTGAATTAATTGTAATAGGAGAAAATGTCAACTGGTGATTTTACTGGTGTAGAATTAATTATTTTACAATTGATTATTCTCCTATTTATCTTGTCACATATAAATTAAATACAAAATATTTCATTATCGTTATTTTGAAAATTATATACAAAAATATGTATTTAAAACTGGCAAATTAAAATATACATTGATTATTACTCCTATTCCTGCTGCTAGCCCTGTAAAAATTAAGTGCTAAAAATTTTGCGAGATGGTTTTTAAAAATAATAAATATAAAATTTTGTTCTCAAACCTATTAAGTTTATCAAAAAATTGATGTGCCGGTTTATGGGTTAACAGGGTACCCAACAACAAAGTGTTGAGACAGAATTTCCTGGCTTTTCCAACTTCAGTTCCAATGCAATAATAGCATCTTTACAAGAATTAATGTTAACTCATATAATGAAATGCAAAAGTAGGTAATACATATAAATTATTGAAAAGCAAAAACATTTAAAATATTGAATTAACATGTTGGTCATGTTGCATTGATCTGATACTGACTGGGACTTTCCCAATTTTTATAGGACTGTATTTACAACTTATCCATCTCTACTGCTTTAATTGTGCATGTGAAGTGTTTGCTTCTTGAAAATGGCCGTTACCTTATATTTTCAGACTTTAGTCCCCCATTATTTATATGGCATGCTATTAATGTTTGTATTTCTGTGATGCTATACAGTCACTAGCTGTCATAAGGTAATTTCGCTGTTAATAGTTGAGTTTTTGATAATTATTAATTAATTTTGATCTTCTCCAATTTACTACCTTGAGGATAATCAATTACAACAGATCCCACAGTCTCTTGTGCATCAATACAACCTAACAGCTCTAAGCATAATAGAAAATGGCCATTAATAATGAGGTAGAAGACATCATTCAGCAGAGTCTCTATCGTGATAACAACTATGAATTTATAGAACTTTAAAACAGTTTATCTCAGAGAAATAATTCTTAGTTGTTGGTCTCCAAAACGGACAATGATGTTGATGAAGCAGATATTACTGATCAGGAAGAGAATCTTGACTAATATCTATATAGATTTTGTTATGCTAATTAGAAATGTATTTAGATGTCATTATATTAGCATTATATCAGTAGTTCAGTGTAATTAGAGACCACCAGAGGGAATTTGATATTGAAAGTGAATATGGCACTATCGTACACTGACTTCCATAAAAATCGCAACACATAGAAGTTGTTGATCAATTTTAATGAAAGTTTCAGAAAATGACTATTTTGATTAAACAAAGTATGAATAAAATTTTAATAAAATCGATCAATCAGTTGTTGTTTTTAATTTGTTTGTTTGCAAGTAGTAACAATAAATGTTTTAAAATAAAACAATCGGCGTGTACCAGGGATGCTGCTTAAATTTCGAGATGTGGCAACACTGCAGTTCGCAGGGCAATTGACATACAAAATTTGTAAAGTTTGACATCTCTACAGTCATACAACTGTGACAGAAAGGATGTATATAAAGCCGTTCTATTACCGAAAAATTTTAAAGTAAACAAAATGCAGAAAGAACATGGATTAAATCATGTATATTTTCGAACAATGATTTTTTTTAATGTGAATTGCAAAAAAGTGAAAAGGAGTGTATCGCTGATCTAAAAACTGCTTTTGGTGATGAGGCATCATCAAGAACAACTGCGTTTCAGTGGTATCAAAATTTAAATTTGGTTGTAGTAACCTTGTAGAAAAATGCAATCATCCTTAGGCATCAACATGAAACACATAAATCAAATTTTACATGAGTACTTGGGTGTAAAAAAACTATATTCATGATGGATTCCCCATAATTTAATTGAGGCTCAAAAACAGGCTTATGTCAAATGGTACCAAGAAACACTTAGATGTAGAGGTACATTAAATTTAGTATATGAGATTGTCAGTGGTGATAAAAGTTTATTATATACCTATAAACCTGAAACAAAACAACAATCAATTGTTTGTGTTTCAAAATGAAGCAATCTGAAATGCAAAAAAAAAATAAAAAATGGCATATCATTCTCCATCACAACAATGCAAGTTCACAAGCACAACAGTCAGAAAGTGGAATTAATGTCTCATTCTCCTTATAGTCATGATCTAAGTCCTAATGACTTTTTTATGTTTCCAAAACTCAAACATCATATGCATGGTCAACAATTTCCAATGTCAAACAATGCAGTTGAAGCGTTCAGTAATGGAATTTTGGGTGTGCAGACTTTGAGTGGAAAGAAGGTTATGACAATTAATTTAGTTGCATGAAAAAATGTATATAGTGTAAAGGGAAATATTTTGAAAAGCAATAAAGCAATTTTTTTAACTGTAAGTATGTTTGTTTTCTTCTATCTTGAAATTAAAGCAGTAGCCCTCTTAATAACCATCAATTTTGCAAATTGTTTGTCCACTATTGCCTTCTGAACATTTAAGAATGCTAAGAGTTTGTTAACATGAAAGTTAAGGGCAATTAAATGATTTTGAATGTGGCCATATTATTACTGGCATGAGAGAGGCCGAACATACGCTTAGAGATATTACTAGTCGCATAAATTGTGATGTTACAAATATGGTGAGATGTTGGTCCAGATGATCCGAAGAAGGGGTTCAACAACATTGCCCTGGGTCTGGATGTCCCTGAGAGAAGAACGTCGTTTAAGACTTTTGGCCACAAGAGAAAGATTTTCCACAACCTGGGGTCAATTGCAATAGATTGGATGGGAGGTATAGGATACAAAATGTCAATATCATCTATTTATCACTGGATAAAATCTTATAGACTGCATTCATACTGTTCACTTTTGTGTTTTCCTCTGACCACACTTCACCATGCCCACAGACTAGAATGGAGCACCAAAAGATGATGGGAAGGGTTTACCAAAAGAAATATAAAAAGAACTAATTCACAAACGATAAGTTATCAGAAGAGAAAGTACTAATGGAGTTGTTCTAGCAAAATAATTGGACAAACGGGAAGTTTGTCCAACTAAAATACCAATATTTATAATGGACTAAATACTGGTGAACACAGCATAGATTGCTAATCAAATGTCTATTCATGTAACTCCAATGAAAGATTTCATTTGCAAGTACCATAAGCTGACAAGAGAGCTACTGTTTGGTGTAACGGTGGTAAATGTGCATGATTTATAAAAAGCTGTATCCAACTAAAAATCTCAATAACTTAATTCAAGAACCTCTAGTTAATTCTTTTCTTCGGATAGATTCAGAAGCTTGTCCAGAACATATCTCTCAGACTAGTGAAAATGTTGAGAGGAGCTATATTATACAGGCCATCCACTCTTACAATTGCACCATCAAAAATGCAACAAAACTAAGAAAGTATGCAGCATAAACAGAAAATTGCACAAAAAATGTATTGTACACTAGAAGAAAACTCTTGCAAAAAGCAACAAGGAAGCTTCTAAAATAGTTAGAAAATAACTACAAACTGTTTAGGATGCAAAAACAAAATTATTCATATGCATAAATTATTTTGATACACATTCTAAACAATAATTTTAATGTTTCTTATACTTATCCTAAATTTTATAATTTTTTGAATATTTAGATTTTATATAGCTGTGTAGTTAATTTCTCAAAAATAAAACATCTTATTTTGTCATAATTATTACTTTCTCTTACCTATATGAAATACAGTATAGAGAAAGTAGTTTTCGTCCAAAATTTTCAATGTCAAAATTTTAGTGGAAATACACGTTTTGGGGCCCCCTGAGTCCAAAAAACATGTTTTAAAAATTGGTCTGTCTATGTGTGTGTGTAAACAAAATATTTCGATAATGAAAAGTCATAGATAAACAAAATTTTATATTTGTGTTTGTATCCATCCTCACACGCAACTGCAACAATTTCACTAAAATCCAATAACAAGAAGTGCCACTTTACTCTTGTCATGTTTTGGTTTTTCAAGATTTTCTCGAAATCGGCTCTAACGATTTTTTTTAAAATTTATTACATTTCTTAGAGATTTAATGCCCTTTCATATAATTAAAACAATTTCTCAAAATAATGTCTGTAAAACAAGTAACCGGAAGTAGTCTTACCATTAACTATGACTAAAATAACTATGAAACTGATCGTCCCAAGTAAATGAAAATTTGTATATGAGATTCTAACTACCTTTGTATGCTAAATCAAGAATTTTGTTAGAATCGAATAACCGGAAGCATAACTTTATTTCTGTTATTTTTAGATATTTTCCGAATTTTCGGTTTT
>JAHWXV011211827.1:0-10407 GCA_024586415.1 Phrixothrix hirtus
ATATATATATATATATATATATATATATATATATATATATATTGAAAAAATAATCAAATAACAACCCCCATACATAAGCCTTGTCTACGACAAATTCAAATTTTATTGGAATTTCTCCAAATCAAGGTACACCATTTTTGGCACAATACCTTATCGAAACAAAAAAACAAATAATTTTGCATACACCTTCTGACTCAAATTAATAACTCCAATTTCATGCCTTACTGCATTTCAAACTAAATAACCACAAATTACGGCCTCAGCAACACAACTTCACTTTAAAAACCACTAAACCCCCACCCTTTTTGTCATGCAGTTGCTTGGATAGTACACAGTTCCAAATTTAATTTTTCAAAATCATCAAAGATAAGTATAAATCATCATTAATAATTTCAAAGAGATACAGACGTAATTTCAACATTCACAAAACGTCGGACCAGAAGTGCCGTTCTGACCTTCAATACCAAATTTGCTACACACACATGCACGCATTGAATCAGGATGTATCAAAACTATCCCTAATTGAACATTATCTAAATTAAATTTATTGAAGGTAAACAATATTTATATTTGAACTGAAATATAGATTTAATATATTAAATATAATTTTAATCTGAAAAGTTATCAAAAGTAATTTCCATCCAATAAGTTGATGATGAATTACGTAAATAAAAAAACAATTAAATTTTATATAAGTGAACTTGGTAAAAATTAAATTTGTCTTTTCTTACTAAAATCGTAAGAAAATAGACTGACTCTAATTCTCAAATATATTTAAAGGTCTGCCATTTTATCCTCAACTGAATTACAATAATTTTAACTAAAACTGAATCAACTAATAAAAAGTAACCGAGAAAAAAGACGAGCGTTACATTACCTACAATTCTAAAACCTAATAATTACGTAATTTTACAACGTAATAGAATAATTTATTTTAATTGCTCACACTGCCAAACCAGATAATTAAGAATACCAAAGATCTACAGGTGTAATTATGAATATTCCTAATAACCAGCTTGTTTGTTTTAGGAAAATATTTTTATTTTGCAAAAATGGAAAATTTTTAAATTTTTGTACCTTCACAAATCAGCAATATATACCGAAAAACAATAATCCTCACAGTTCGAGAAATATTATCAAGTCTTCGGCTTAGTGGGGAGAATATGTTTAATATTAATGTAGTATAAAAGTAAATAGTTTAATTCTTGACTGAATCATTAAGCCTTTACTGTATTTTAAGTCTTGAAATTAGTATGTCAAATTTATTCCCATTGCAGATTTTTATAGCTATCCTAGAGTTCTGTGGCCTTTTGCACTCGAACTTTCTCTAGCTGTAGCGTCTCTTCCTTTGTAGGGTGTAGGCCTGCCGATGACCTAAAACTATAACGTGAGTTTCTTGTAACGGGATTGAGTTTAATTTACATAAAGGAATGGCAAACTTTCTCGTAAGGTCTCTCATTCCTCGGCTCTTGGGTTCATTCCAATTTAATGTAAGACAAAACGCGAAACCTACAATCTTACTTATTAAGGGCGCCAGAATTTTCCATCTTCACAAATTCTAGATATTATTGTATGAATATTAGAAAGATTGCAGCATTAAATTCACCCTCTTTCTTGTTTCCTCGTTCGATCTTGTACTTATTCAAGGAAAAACAAGCAACCTTAACAAATAACAAGATTAAGGAAATTATTTTTACAGGTAGCTGCAATTCGAATTATGAGTATTCATATATTCAATTTATAAATTGTAAAATACAAAAGAAAATATTGTTACGAGTCGTCCTTTGTCTTGCCAATTAATCTCAATTGTTCGGAACTTCCTGAAAGGCCGCAACCATTCACCAAATTTATGAATTAGTCGTCTGTCGAAGTAATGCTGCATCACAAAGTACACACAATAACAGTTTGGACCAAAATGATTAGAGTTATAGGAATAAGATTAAATTGTGTACTTTATCAGTTATAGTTTTTCCGTGAATGCAAATGGTGATAAAATGCATAATCCTCCCATACTATTAGAAGTAAATTAAATTAATTAGAGACTATCTGCTGGAAGATAAGATAATTATTTTTACATATTTATGTTGCTTCAAACATTCAATTAATTTACTGAATAGCTGACAAGATAAAAATTAACTTTCTTTTTAAGTGAAATATTAGACCTGATAATGTGTCCGTTATTATGGTTTACTGTCATATAATAGTTTAAGCAGAGTCACCAAGTTTATTTTTATTATCTAATGACAAATTTGGAAAGATTTCAAATAAATATATCAACAATATATTGTGTTATTATTATCTTTCATACAAAAAGTATTCATGTGTATATTTTCTATATTAGTATAATTTTCTAACAAAGCGCATTTATTTTTGATCTATTGTATCCCAGATTCGGCTTCCCTAAAAATAATAGTACTCGGTAATAAATTTTGTCTAGGAGCCGCAAATATTCTAGGGGACTAATTAAAGTAAGCTGAGAACCATTTCTTTTAAAAATAGAGATCCAATGCTCATTTATTTCTGATTGATCTTAATTTATATTTCTTTTATACCATTATTAAGTTGATTTTTAATGTAATCTAAATTTTTCTATGAGATTGGCTTTGTAAATGTAAAATTTAACTAATTTAGTAATTCGGTATTGCATTTATGAAATTTACTGAAATTAAGTTAATTTAAATTTTCATAAGGGCTTTTCTTTCGCTAGTAGTATAGATTACAGCCTTTTGTATATTTTTAAGTTTGGTTATTGAAACTATATTTGTTTACTATTACCTTATTAATTAACAAGTTGTCAGTCACATATTTTTTTTAAATTTTCAGCTGAAGTTAAGGTGCACGCATGACTGAATTGTTGTCCTATTTACAGGATAATTTAGTAGACAATTGTGTATGTTAACATAACACTCAATACTACCCTAACTTTTTTTTGTTAGCTTCAAGTTTGAAAATCAACCACTCCATTGTGCCATAAGTCTATATTCTAATATACATATGTTATATAACGGTATATAATGTTATCGTTTTTTTAGATTATTTTATAAAATTCGTTTAATTTTATTTAGTAAAACAGCCTGTTTATATTAATTTACGTCCCAGTTTTATTTCATATATACATTTTTTTTCCAATCTATAAATGAAACTTATTAAAAATCTGATATGAGACAACCACGGCATTCTCTTACGTACATAGGTATACAAATATGTAAATGTCCAAAATGATTAAAATATTATTTACGTTTATTTTGGGAACGATAATTGTAATGGTCACCCATCCAACTTACTGAACATGCAAAACCCTGATTAACTCCAGAGGTTTTCTCTGATAATTCGTTTCATCGCATTCTTTTAGAGAAACATTTAAGTTCACATAGAAAGATATCAAAGGCAGCAAGTATCAAAACAATTGTGATAGCCGTTTTCGCAAAAGTCTCAAAAAGACATAAATATCGCAAGAATGAAGTGTCACCTCCGATAATTCGACTTGAACTAAATTCTTGCAGTCTCATGTATGGAAGATTATAGTTTTTGATTTTCGTATGATAAGTTGTTTTTGAGATATGTCGTTCACAACTAATACGTCGATTGCTCTCGGTTACTCGATTTTCAAAAATTTATTAGAGAAGTTGCTTGCTTAATATAAAACTAAATTAGGTAGCTAAGACAAATACTAAGTTTAAAAAAAATCGTTATAGCCGATTTCAAGAAAACCGTGAAAATGAGGAATTTGAAAAATACTTAAAAATTACAGAAAACAAGTGGTACTTCCGGTTATTCGATTTTAACAAAATATTTGATTTTACATACAAAGGCAATTATGACCTTAAATATAAATTTTCATTAAGCTAGAGCTCCAGTTTCATAGTTATTTTATTCAGAGTTAATGGTGAAAGTACTTCCGGATACTCGTTTTACAGACAATTCTCTGAGAAACCGCCTAGGCTATATGAAAAGGTTTTAAATTTCTAAGAAATACAATAAATTTTTAAAAAATCGTTAGAGCTGATTTCAATAAAATCTCGGAAAACGAAAAATTCTGAAAATATCTAAAAATGACAAAAATAAAGTGCTACTTTCAGTTGTTAAATTTTAACCAAATTATTAATGTAGCTTACTAAAGTAATTGTAACTTCAAATATAAAGTTTCATTTAGATAGGACATTCAGTTTTATAGTTATTTTATTGAGAGTTAACGGCGAAAGCACTTCCGGTTACTCAATTTACGGAAAATTTTTGAGAGCGCCTAAATTATATAAAAAGGCATTAAACATATAAGAAATATAGGAAATTAAAAAAAAATCGTTGAAACCGATTTCAGCAAAATCTCAAAAGACGACAAGGGTAAAGTGACACTTGCGGTTATTGGATTTTAGTGAAATTGTTGCATTCGCGTGCGAGGATGGATACAAGCTAAAATATAAAAATTTGTCTATTTACGACTTCTCGTTTTCGAACTATCCTGTTCATACATACACACTAACAGACATGCACGCTCACGCACACGCACACGCACTCGCACAAACACACAATAGACCAATTTTTAAAAATATGATTATCGGATTCAGGGGTCCAGAAAACGTGTATTTCCACTAAAATTTCAACATTTTGAACACATACAATACTTTCTCTCTACTATTTTTTCATATAGGTAAGAGAAAATAATAATTCATTTTTCTAAATTTTAATCATTAATTATTTATTTCTTTTAAATTGGTTATTGTTAAATAGGATCGCTATAATGTTTTAAAATATTTATAAAAAATTGACATTCATAAATATTTTAGCTTTATCGATAGTAATAAACTATGATTTATTCTTCCATCGTAAAAAATTCCTCATTCGACAATATCATGCACTGCTTCCAAATTCTTCAACGGTTTTGAAGCCACAGCAGCCCGTTAAAGTTTTAAATCAGTTATTTAACCTGTAACGCCAGTTTTAGGTGACTCTACTAGCTTTAGGCATTTATTTTACGATATATGCAATATTCAAACAAGTATTCTAAAATTCACATCCTTTGGAAATTATTAAATATGAGCCAGATAAAATAGCATTTCTTATTTAGGTCCCACTTCCGATACCATTGCAAAATTTTTTGGTTAACATAATACAAGGTGTCCGCGATATAAGGCACATTACTTTAGCGGCAGACAGATCTTAATATGCGCAACAAAAAACGCTTATAAACTGTGTGTCTAAATTGCACAGTTTTCGAAATATTTGCACTTAAAGTTTTCAGCCCGTACCTGCTTTTTAACTTGGGCTAATGTACTGAATAACAACTGGCTGGTCGGCTTTATACCTTTAGTCACCGGCTGAAGCCGAACGAACGTAAACAATTTCAGAGCACCATTGATGAATAATCAGCAGTCGATTATTATGAATACCCGATACGTTATTACCGTTTGCAATAAAAAGTTTCATTTTCTTCCTTAAAATTTCTAGTGATCTGTTAGTTCTACATATTTGTAATTGCTTTAAAATGAAAACAAGGTTAGATACAGTTTTTAATATGTATACATTTAAAAGCATTCTTTAAGCCTTTAAAAACGATCCTGAACTTTTCGTTACATTTCAAATAAATTGTTAAGAACTAAATTTATCCAATTTATGTTATTTTTTGCCAAAAATTTAAAAATAATTTAGGCTTTAAAGGGATACCTTTGAATTTTACAAAATCACTTTTATAGGGCGTTAAATTATATTAATATATTAATATTTACAATTACTTGTGTTGTATATAATTTAAATTTGTGAAAATAGAAATCTAATTGAAAAATAATGTCATCAAATTTAACGTAATTTGAATACAGTATAAAATATCTACACATAATTATTGCGAATCAAACTTATGAAAATTTCAAATAAGAATTCATATAATAATTAATCAATAAATAACGTATAATTAATAAGCAATAATATTAGTGAAAGTAAATTTGGATGATTTTAAAGAAATTGGTTGATTACTTTTTATTAAAACAGCTGGCGACCTTGACTCCAAAAGTATATTCATAGTATAAATGTAAACTGTCCCTGTAAAGCACATTTAGGACCGTAACCATGATAGATTTGTACGTGAAAATTTACAACAAAATTTTTTTGATTAGATAAAAAATATTTACAGTTTTGCGTTCACAAAAGCCGGGGTATACGTGTCTTCCATAATGCTTCTTATATCAAGGACACCCTGTATGCTTATAATTTTTAAAACACCGTTAAACAATTTTTTTTAAATTAAAGATAAAGTAACATTTTGGTTGAAAGTGATATTTACAGAATTTCTTGTAACCAATGTAAATTACTAAATAACGAAGATATCTTCTACGTGGACCTGTCTTAACGTTCTTTTAGAGTAGGCTTCAAAGAAAATTTAACTGATTGCCTCAAAGCTATTGATACTTGCGGATTTTCTAAATTTATTGTACACAATAAACAATCTTATAATCATTCATTTTCTAACGCAATAATTTTTTAATTTTAACAATTTTTCAAAAATTGTGGTTGCTCAAAACTTCTACTTCAATAAATATTTATTATCAAATTACACTGAAATTATTAATGAACAAATTCCTAAAGACAATATTCTTTTACAACATTTTTGTAAAACTTAATTGTAACTCTATTTCATTAAGTTAAAAGTTATAAGACATATTTCCATTAATTCATCTTACAATAGTAGTTATTTTATTTTTGTTCTAACGAAATCTAACGTATTATTATATTTTCAAAAACTTTCTATTTCTATTTAATTTAACGTTATTGTTAATTGTCTATTTTTATTAACTTGTTAATTTGCAACATGAATTAGCATTATACGAGTCGTGTTTTTTAAGTAAGTACCGTTTTGAAATTCTGCCACCATGACCGCTGTGGTGGCTTTCCACGCTTACGCGATATGTACCCACATCTATTGATAAACCACAGACGTCATTATTGAAAGATTCTACCGTATTTATATTTGTTTGTCACTATTTAAAATGCCTCCGCTGGTCGGGGATCCCGCCGACTGTGAAATACACGCTGTGATTCGTTTTCTTATTGTTAAAGGCATTAAATCGACCGACATTCATCGTCAGATCAGTGAAGTGTATGGAGACATTATTATGAGTGAAGGAATGGTCCACACGTAGCTTCTTGAACTCAAGATCTCATCGCATCTATTCACTGGGAGCGACTTGATCACCCTGCATACAGCCCAGATCTTGCACCCATCGAATACCAGTTGCTCCTGCATTTAAAGAAGCATCGGGGTGGTCAGCGCCACGACGACGATGATTAGGCCAAAACGGCTGAGTTACAGTGGTTGTCAAATCAGACGGCAGAGTTCTATGAAGATGGGATTCAAAATCTGATTGTACGATACGATAAATGCCTCAATATTGGTAGAAATTATGTAGATTAAGGTACAGGCTTTCGTGTAAAAATAAAATTGTTAAGAAAAGTTTACTTGTTTTTTTTCATTTTAAAACGGTACTTACTTAAAAAAACACGCCTCGCTTGGTAAATTATTTTAAGTTATTCTAAAATTGTATTCTTCTTACAAATTGTTAATTTTTTACTTCTATTTCTGATGATGGCGTTACTTCTTCTTTGTGAGAAGTTAATAAACCAAAATAATTGTTAAATAGTTGAATAAATTAATTAATTTTGGTGAAGACAAATAAGTAAATATCCCTTATTCTCAATTAGCTGCTATACCATTCTTGGTAAGGTAAGAAAAGTATTTGCGTCAGTCCCATCAAAAATTAGAATCGGGATTTACGCAGAAGGAAAATTATGTTCAAGTATTAGGTGAATTTGCTAGTCCAACGGAATTTTAGTTTCGAATTTTGAAACCCAAGTATTCCCCGCTATGTCGCCTGGGGTAATCCGTAGTAGGTGTTCCAATAGATACAAGTCTTTAATATAAATTTCGTGATTCATTTTGATCCAAGCTTTCATGAAAAATAGTTCAACTTTGAAATATAACTTGGCATATTTGGAAAATAAATCACTTTGTTAATAATTAAGAAGTGTGAGGTTGATTATATGAATGTAAACAAACATTGTGTTGTGCAGTTATAATAAATCGTCCGTTATTTTAATGGTATTTAATACAAATTTATATTATACCGGGTAATTTTAAAATCCACCGACAAACCGACAAACATGGTACTGTAGAGACCTAACTGTGTCAATTAGAAAGAAAATCGCATAATAAAAAATTCTTTTACAGAAATAATCGAGAATGTCGACTTTGAGAACTGCAGGACAGTGCGAATACAATTACAACTCTATACTTCAAATGCACACGTTCTTTTAATTATATTCGTCTCATATTTTAACTTTTGACTACTTTTTAGAAACTTTTTATTTTAATTCGTTAGCCATAATGTTATATTATAATAAAACGATATTTGAAAATAAAAAATTGTTAAATGATAACTAACAACCAACATAATATACCCTATTGAGTATATACAAGTTATTTATATTAAACCTAGAGATGTATTATGCATTAACTTCTTTAATTCAGCACGGAAACATTAACAGCTATTGTTCATATTTTATTAATTAAACACTAAATTTTGTTGAAAGACTTGGCTTCTTCATATCGATTTTTAAAAAGAATGTTTTTCTCTTGATTTAGAATTACCTCCGCGTGATGGTGCGAGTTTATCGGAGGATTTTAAAATCACCCAGTATATAAAACATAAGCATGTGATTTTGTGCCAGTAGATTAGAATTTTCAACATTATCATGCACTTATAACTGTTGCGTATGTCGTAATTTTAATTTAATTTAGGTTCAATAAGGTAGCCACTACGATGCGATGGTATTCTAGAGCATCAGTGCCGATTGTTGAACTTTTCTAATGTTTACATTTTATAATCTATTTAATAGAGGTGTTTATTGAAAATTAATCTTTTATAACAATTTAAGATGGTCATTGAACCACATGTTTTAGGACGTATTGTATATGAGTAATTATAAAATCGGTCTGCATATGTCAGATTGATTCAATATAGGTACAATCAATTGAGGTCATTAGTAACTCTATGAAGAAGAGGTTAAGTTATATTAAATCTTTATATTAATGTTCCTCTGGTGCCTTTGAACAAGTTAACGTACATACTTATGGCGTTAAAAAGTTTTCACCATTAAATATTCTTTTATCAGTGTTTTAGTACTAAATTAGAAAATACAATATCTTAAACAGTGAGCGCAGCTGAAACATTCTGGTTGAAAACTTCAATTTGACAATATTAGTACAGTTAAATCCATGATATAATTTGAACATCAATTGTAACTCTCAATTTCTATTAAGGTTTGTTAAGATGAACTTGAGAAATAAAAAGGAACCTTCCACTGTAAGCTTAGAAAAAATTGCACTTGTAATAACCGTAAACTAGAACTACATGCAATATAATCCACTACCATGTAACATTACTAAATATTGATTCTCGCTGAAATTGTAAAAGTTTTATTTAAGTAAATTTTTCGTTTTCTATAGGTTTATTTGCAATAGAAGAATAAAATTAAACTCAAAGTTAAGAACAAAGTGAATAGAACCAAATAGTCTTAGAACTTTAATCTCCACATAGTTGTTGAAAGTCTTTGCACATGAACCATTTATATCCATTAAAGCTCAGGCATTAAATTTATATCCTTCATTCCCTTTACTGCTGAATATAAGGACGTATATAAACTGGTTGGATTTGAATGATTCGTCTATTGCTTAGTTAAAGTACATTACCTTACATATGTGTTGTAAATAGTATGTTCAGCCAAGCATGTTCCGATTTCCACTCAGCTCTTGAACAATAGCCCACTTAGCGTACAAATGTGATCCTAAGTTAACTAGGTTATCAGAACTTATACGTTTTCTTAACGGCTTCATCACTATTGTATGTTTCTACAATCCAAGTACAAATTTACAATGTATCCATTACCGCATATGTAGTTCATAAACTCCAGACTGTGTTTTTGTTTATAATAATTTTAGGTGAAAATTTTCTTAATACAATGTTAATCAATTTTCACATGCCTGTACATACTACCATTGATTTTATATACTCAGATAGACATTTCATATGCCGTCGAAGGAAACCGAATTATAATTCAAAAGTATACGCTAGGTATCAGTGACTATTCAAAAGCGCGAAATATCGTATTTTCGATAATTAGAGTTGAGTTCATTTTACAGTGCAAGGATAGTCAGGTATATAAATAACACAGACAAATGTATACAAAGCTATTTAGAATCGAGTACAATATTTTTATTTATGTAGGGACAAGGTCATCGCGGTACAAGTTTATTGTTTTAAGATGTTCACTAATAACAGGGATTTTATATACCAAATCAATGCTAATAATGATTCATACATAAAGTGTATTTTGAATCTTTTTAAGAAAACTATTGTGCAG
>JAHWXV011212588.1:0-10322 GCA_024586415.1 Phrixothrix hirtus
ACTACTTTATTTATATGTATGAATTTTTATATACATTTATTTTATTAAATTCGTAGATATGTTGCTGATCATTAATTGTATTTAATTGATGACATCAACAATACTCGTAGTAGTTTAAATATTACAACTTAATTATTGACACATATGACATATAATGTATCTATGTTTTTGTATTGGACTAGCGACATATGAAAGTGTAAATTGGGTTGCCTATTTGGGATATTCAGGGTCGTCAATACTTAGTAATAGCCCTGTATAATGTCATATGATAATGGAAACTTTATAGTCCCTTTGCATAAGGACTAAAAGTTTGAATAAGGGCAGCTTTTTTCAGCCAGTCATTTTTATTAATCATTGGCTGGTTGCGTTCATCAGAATTTAAATTAATTGGTATTTTGTTAATTAAATTTCACTACGAAGATGCATTCTATACTATGACTCCTTAGAAACCCAAAAATTAAATATTCCAAAGGCCTATTGGTATATATGAGATAAACGTTAATCAGATATGGTGTTTGTACCATGTATGTTTTACAAAGTAACTTTACTTTTTGCCTTTTGCTAGGTTGCTAGTATAGCAAACTGAATCAATATCCAGCCTTATTGGTGAATACTTCGGAGTCCCTCAGGTTGACACTGAGGTACCCATTTTAGATTAGAGTTGTTTATAGGTTTTCTTAGCCAGGCTTTGAAGACTCCCTTATATCCCAACATGGGTCAATGAGAAAGATGGACAACAGGGACCTTTCAGTTTCTCTGAGGTGCTGGGTTCGTTTTTCCGAGATATCTGTTTCCGTTCATACCAGGTCTCCAGAAAGTAACCATTAATTAGTGTTAATAGCCTCAAAAGAGTACCTGCAAAAAATGGTAAAAGTCAGGGAAAATCTGGAAAAGTCAGGGAATTTTCTGCCTTTCTAGAAAGGGAACCCTGATGTTTTAAACTCATTTTTTGGAATGTTTCGCGGTACCTGTGTCACGGTTGCTTAAATGGTTGCAAGATCTTCATAAAACGCTTCTTTCATAGCAATTTAGGGAAAAGAAAATAGTCACACAATGAGAGATCAGTGGATGGTCGATGACACAAATTTGTTTTGTATCTAAAAATTCAGAAACTTTTAAAGTCTCGTGCAGTGGTGCATTATCGTACAATAAAAACAGCAACTTTCCCACTAAATATTTGAGTCTAACTCAAGCAATTCTCAACCACAAACAATGTAAAACACCTAAATAGGATTCTCCATTAACAGTTTGACCTTCTGGAACAAATTCCTTGTGAACCAATATCCTTTGAATCATAAAAAGTAATCAACATTGTCTTGATTCTTGACTTCTGAAACCCCAATTTCTTTGGATTTGGCTCGCCTTTCAACTTCCATCGACGCTTCATTTCAGGGTCATATTTAAAGCACCATGTTTTGTCACCAATTATCATGGAATCAAGAAAATGTGGGTTATTTTCAGTAGTTTTAATGATTGCATGAACTTTTTCAATTAATTCAGAATGATATGCAGCTTGTGGACGTCGAAGTCTTGGAACGTCATCTAAATCTTCACAATCATTTTTAAATCATGTAAACTTATGTACAAGATATACAATCATGTTTTTTAAGCTTAACACGAAACTTAATATTTGCTCTTTATTCCATTGTGTTTTTATGACATAACCACATAATTTATAATCATTAAAATGCATGTTGCTTTGAAATCTGTCATTCCATTTGCATGAAGTTGGATGCATTTGAAAGAAGAAATATGTATCTTTTTTATGCTGCCAACATTCAACAGATAGTGTTACATGTTCTATGATTTAAATTAAAAGTTCGGTTATTTATCTATCATTTTATGTTGTAAATTATTTTAAATAAATATAATTTCTATTTGGATAAAATTATTAAAATCTTTATAAGTGAGTAAAATTACAAATTAAAATTTGGCATTCCGCTTTCATAATTGTAATTGTGGATGCCCCTTCAAGCTCAAACACAAATTGACCAACCAGAAAAAAAATATTAACCTACCATTCTACTTTGGGATTTTTTTTATTTAACATGCACTGGCGTTGTAAGTTTTTTTGCAATTTTCACTTTCGTTAATAACAAATGTTTAGCTAAAATCCCAAAATTTGAAATTATAAACTCCACAAAAGGAATGCATTGTGTGTCGCAGTGTGGAATTTATCCCTGAGGCTGAAGTTGCACCAGGAAACAGTCCAAGTTTGACTGGTGCAGTCAGTGTGTTAAAAGTTAACATCAGGTTTGCTCCACGTCATTACTAGGATTTAAGTTGGATTTACAGCAATTTTAGTAACATTGATATTGGTATCTTTAATACTAATAAACAGGCACTTGCACTAGATCTGTGAATCGATGAAGACAAACACATAGGTTTTTCTCACCATTTTATTGCTTAGAGTAGATTATGACCTTTCATTTTGTATTACTTTATTTATCGCTGGGTATTTTATTGTCCATATACTTTCATTTATATTAAATAGCATTGCACTTATTCTGAAAAAAATGATCATTCCTCTTTCAGATTGATATTTAGCAATCTCAGTATCGATGAAAATTTGAAAGTCGGCCAGGATACTAATTCTTACCAAATTTGCATTTTACAAACTGCTATTATAATTGCCATAGGTCAGTGCTTTACAATTTTACTTGTCTGTTGAACCTTTAAATTATAGAATATATTTTTTAACAGGGACTATGTCTCGAGCATATATATCAAAATTGACTTTCAGGAGTTTCATGAAAACAAAGGGAAATTACTAGAATTAATTCAACGAAATTAACTCTTAATCAAATAATCAACCTTTTGTCTTTCAAAAACCTATCAGTATCGGTATATCTTGAATTAGGAACATGCATTTGTTTCTAAAAATAATTTTATGTTACTTTACCTGACATATTTTAGAACAGTATTTCTCAATCTCCGGTACACAAATCTAACAGAAACGCAAAAAATTTAAAACTCATTTATGCAATGCAAAATAAATAAGCAATGCATTTTCCAGTTGTTTTTTGTTTACAATAGTAATTTGTAGGGAATAATATTGTTACTAGTTGGTATAAAAAGAATCACTTATTTTGTTTTAGAATATTTCCATTGAACACGTTACAAATTTTAAAACAAACTTAACTGTATTAATAATATCATGTCTGAAATTTAAGATAAAACAATTTAGAACCTTGTTTTTAACAAATAATTTTAGTTAGCAAGCAATCATTAAGTTTAAAAATTAAATCTTTAAGAGTCATTTGCACCATACATGCTTAATTTAAACTTTGTTTTATTGATATAGAAACAATTGTGGTGAAAATTATTACAAAATTTAACTAAAGCTTAGATCTAAGCTAGAATGGTGCAAATGAGCCTAATTGTCACAGTTGACTTAAAATTGTTTTGTTGTTGCAAAGAAAGTAAACAAGACCAAAGAATATTTATAGGTCACTTTATTAAAAGCACGTCCTAAACAAATATTGCATATTTTTACATGTATGTCAAATTAGAGTAGTACATGTTTACTATTGTTCCATTCATAATTCTTTTTAGTTAGTAGATATTTAAAAATTGTATTTAAAAAAAATTATAAGAAAATTGTGCTCTTTTTTTTTAGGACACCCTGTTAATGCGTTAAATGAAGCCTTGAACCAGTTTCAACGTATTCTAGTTTTATCAACAGGCACATCTTTAGCACTTGGTCAATCCCAGTAACATTAAATTTTATTTTAGGAAAAAATATATTGTCAGTTTTAATAACCATACATTAATTAGCTCAATTGTACCTATTAGATTGAAACGTGCATGTACTATTGATGCAAATTTTTACTGTATAAGCATTTACAGCTGATATGGATTCAGCAATATGTGCAACATCCAGCTGCAAATATTAGCCCTAATTGAAACAATTAATTGTTCAATTTTTTGAAAAATCGCCAAATTTAATTGAAATTTACTGACATTTAAATGGGAAATTTTTATTCATTTACTGCATAGTCCAGACCTGGTTTCTGATTTTTATTTGTTTGTGCTGTTGAAAACTCATTTGATGAGTAAAAGGTATGATGACAAGACAGTACAAGAAGTAGTGCAATACTTGAGAAATTTGAAGTACTCAATTTTATTAAAGGGGCATACAAAAGCTTGTGATGTTCTCTCTCTGTCTTAATTTAATTTATATTTAATTATAATATGCTGTAAGCTGTCCTACATCGAGATTGTTTAGTGCAATTGTTTACTACTTATTGAACTATACCTGTCAATCCTTTTCAGTGATGTAATCTACCTGTACCTTTTAAAATATTTTTTCTTTTTGGGTTACCAATTGTTTATTTAAACAATTAACAATTATTTAAAGCTTTATTTTATGAACACTTTTATTTAACACATTCAAGTATAAAAACAATTCTTATTCTAATAAATAATAATTTGCAGTGGGAAATGTAATAAATGCTTATTGCTGTATTTATTTACTTGAAAATTAGGCAATAAATGTGTATGTCCGTTTGCAGTTGTAAATAAACTAGTTTTTACAATCTTAAAATTTGTGAATGGAATATTCCTATATTGACAAATGTTTAGAAATGAGTGGGGTTCTGTTTTAATCTTTAGTTTTTCTATTTTGTGTAGAAATGTCCGTAAATTAAACTACTTGTAATTGGTACAAATTAACTTGTTTTTGGATGATTAATAGCTAAGTATTAATTTATTTTCTTGTTGCCAATTGCAACTTTGTGTTGATGTGTGGAATCGGTACACTACTCTGTCTACTTGTGAATCTTCATCACAAAAGGCGCTGTTTCCTTCTGTTGTGTTGCTTATATAGGCAACAATTATAATTTTACTTTGTCCAATGAAATTTAGTAATTAAAAATTATTTTTCATCTTACTTCACTTAAAATACGAGGGTTGCTCTGGCACATTTTCTGGTTCGAATCCATTTATTATTGTTCACTCGTTCCTTTTGGTGTAATTGAATTTTTTGTTATGATTGCATTAAACCAACAGCTAGGAACTAAATTATTTAGGAATCCTAAAAATTTCTGTTTAAAATTTATTTTTATTGATTGATTATTACTAATTATGAAGAGTTTAACATTCATAATAATTATGTTAAAAACAGCCCTCTTAATTCTGCAAATAAAACATCCTGTCTGTAATTTAAGAATCTATCTTCGTAATCGGGTGACCCTTATATAAAGATCGTATCCTTTTTGCAGTTGTCCCCGAAATTAAAGTTGGTCCCCAAAAAGACAAAATCATTTCATGATTTATAATTTGATAGTGAAGTGACATGGTAATTTTTTTTATCAGTAACTTTCTTGTTAATCACAATAGACAACATTAAATTGGGCCTACAAAAATATGAATAAGCTTGAATCAGTATAGCTCTCCCGTACTTGTCGTTTTTTCTGCCAATTTTTGTGTCACATTGTGATTTTTATAAGATTTATGAGGTACTTATTATAAAAACAAAAATTTAAAAGCGCATTAAACAAATAATTTTATTTCAAAACTAGAAAATTAAAGAAGTAACCTTGGCCTGAATTGATATTCAGCATTACCTATTAAAAATTAATGTGTTTGTTAATTGGGTAAATTACACACCTTGCATTTTACATTTAGGTCAGTCATATCTATATAGTTTATGTTTATAAAATAAATGAATGCCTTGGGACATTTATTTTTCTAAAATAGCCACACCATCGTTAGCATAACAAAAATTTTAGCAGATGCTGCCGAAATAATTAACAACTAATTTTATTTAAATTCAATAATTATAATGTAATTTCTTGTTTCAGTGATTACTTATTTAAACTCTTATTGATTGGTGATTCAGGGGTTGGAAAGTCTTGTCTTCTTCTTCGATTTGCTGTAACTATAAACAAGATAAAATTATAAGTATGTTCTAAACACATCTATTTTTAGGATGATACGTACACAGAAAGTTATATTAGCACTATTGGTGTAGATTTTGTAAGTAAACATGACCTGACCATTACGTTTTGCTTATTTACTATTTTAATTTATTTTCAGAAAATCAGAACTATCGATTTAGATGGAAAAACCATAAAATTACAAATTGTAAGTAACTATCTTAACGAAATTTTTTTAAATTTCTAATGTGTATATTTGGAAATAGTGGGACACGGCTGGCCAAGAACGTTTCCGAACAATTACATCTAGTTATTATAGAGGGGCTCACGGAATTATTGTGGTGTACGACTGCACAGATCAAGACTCATTTAATAATGTTAAGCAATGGCTTGAAGAAATCGATCGCTATGCATGTGATAATGTTAATAAGCTACTTGTAGGTAATAAGAACGATCTGACTACAAAGAAAGTTGTTGATTACACCACCGCAAAGGTAACTGTTGACTTTTGTTTTTCTATTTAATTAATATATTATCTTCAGGAATATGCAGATCAATTAGGCATTCCATTTCTTGAAACATCTGCCAAAAATGCTACAAATGTCGAACAGGCTTTTATGACAATGGCGGCAGAAATTAAAAATCGTGTTGGACCACCATCATCTGCTGCTGACCCAGCTAGTAAAGTAAAGATTGATCAAGGTCGTCCTATTACTTCTACCCAATCAGGTTGCTGCTGAAAAACATAATGTAATTTAAATTTTCTAAGGTTTGTATTATAATGAAATTTTAATAATCGTCGTCATTGTAGATATAGAAACTTTTGTATCTTTCCTTGCGGAGTTTGGTTTTACAAAAATTTTGTAGAACTATTTTGGCACTTTATATTTTTAACCACATGAGAATAGTTACATTTTTTTGTTTTTAGGTTTCGTTTCCATTTTAAGAATTTGGCCTGGCCAATGTAACACCTTTAATTTTATGTTGTCCCAGAGGACTGTCTTTACAAAAATATAGTTATCCGTCTACTCTTAAAAATATATATATATATAGTTAATTAAATAATACTGATTTTCATAATTAATAGAGACTTATGTTTACCTATATTTGTTATAATCTAATCAATGTCATATAATAATCATCATTCTTTATATAATGTATAAAAAGTATTTATTGAGCAGTTAATTTTTATTTTGTTTTGGTTGTAATTTTCTTCTTTCGGTCATTTTGATTTTTCTGTAGTCAAAATAGAGAAACAAAAACTATAGCAGTTTGGTTTTTGTCTAGCATTTTGATGTATTATAATTTGTCACAAATACAGATGTCCTTTTGATATTTATAAAATACAACATGACTATTTCTACATCTTCTAATGTGTATATGAGCTTGTATGTCTGAATTAAAGTAATTTATAAATACAAAAGTTAATTGACGATGGGAATAATTTTGATTTACAAAATGTAATTCTTTCTTATTCTCATCACTGTTGATTAGTTAAATATGTTTTTATTTAGTTTTATATGTTGTTTAAGAGAGATTGTATTTTATAGACAGTGGACAAATTAAATTCGTCAATTTTTTTTTCCCGAAAAATACAAACTTAAGAATTTTATTTTATATTAAACTTCAAATTTCACAATAAAATGTACGAATTCATTTGTCCACTGTATATATAATTAATATTCTGTCAGAATTTTTAAATGAAACCTTTGTGATTGAAAGTGAATAGTTTATGTACAAGTAAAATAATTACGTACAGATAGATTCGCACCTTCAGAAACATAACACTGATTTTTTTATTTTTTAGTATATTAAATTATAATTGAAAATCAAATGAAATCAGTCAATGGGCTTAAAGATGCAATTGCATCTTATAAATGTAGGTGGTATGATGCAGTTTCCCATTATATCATATATCACAATGTATAATGTAATTTTTGTAGTTCATATTTGTACAAGGATAAATGTAAATTAAGTAAAATAATTAAAACATAGTATGATGTGACATTGTGTTTTATTTTCTAATGCAAGAAATGATAATTGGGTATTTATACAGGGTATTTCAAAAATAAGGAGCATTACATCAACAGCAGATACATCTTGAATAAATGACAAAAAATTTTTATAAAACATTTGTCTAAATCGCATAGTTTTTGAAATATTAGTAGTTAAAGTTTTAACAGAGAAAAGTTAGGAAAATATAATTTTATTTTGAAAAGTTTCTTAAATTTTTATTAATAGTAATAGCAGCAGAGTTTATTTCCATATAGACTTTACAGTTATTTTATCCCCTTTGGATCCATTTTTATACGATTCATGAATCGGCATTTTAAAGATGCTAATTTCAAAATTTGTTAAAAAAGATTTGATAGACACAAAATATTTTATAGCGTTTCTGATTTATATGCATTTGAGCAGCACTTCAGTTTCATTACTGTTAAGTTTTCCGGTAGTGCACATGACATTATTTCATTTCTAAGCATTACTTCTTGTTCAGCACTTGTATTTGTATCTGTCAATTTTTGGTTTTGAAACATTTTCTATTTTTACGTAATTTTACTCAATTTACTGAATTACTAATTAAAAAACAGTTGTTTTCACAACTATTGTATTCAAATTCATTTCTATTTAGTGAATTTTAGCCATATAATTATTACAACTTAATTTGATGGCATTGATTTAAGGTTAAAAATATGCCATTTTGGGAAGAACATAAATTTATTGTGGAAGCTTACTTTTGCAATGAAGACTGTGTGCCTAATGGTGAATGAAAATATTCAATTATTTCTTGTGGATAGCAATTTTGTGAACATTTTGAAGATTTGGAATTTAAGGAAGCTGCATTTACAAGACATGTAAACTGCCATATTATTTAGAGACACGGCAGTATATGCAAAAATGATCAACTGGCTGGCCTACTATTTTAACAAATGAAGTATTAGAAGATGTGCAACAACGTTTAGAAATCCATCTTAATAAATTGTTACGCAAAGTATCAGGAATATAAATTTATAAACAATTACACTTTTTGTCAATAGGTTTATCCTACAGTAGTTGCTACAATGCCACAAAAAAGCTGCATATGCATCTATATAAAATTTTTGCAAGACATGAATTACTACCCTTTGATTTCAAGAAACGAACAGTTTTGCAGATGTTTTAAATGTCACCTTTTTCTCAGACAAAGTTTGCTTTCATCTTAGTGGTTATGTTAATTCCCAGAATTATCATCATTGGTCAACAGAAAATCCTCATGAGTTCATAGAAAAACCTTTATATCCTATTAAAATAAGGGTTTGGATTCCAATTTCAAAAAGATGTCCCATCTTTTTCAATGAAAATCTTAATGCTGACCGATATCAAACTAGTCTGTTGGAACCTTTTATTGAACAACTGTAACATGACGAGTTACAGCATGGGTATTTCCCACAGGATGGAGCTACATATCATACCACATATCAAATTCTACGTTACTTGGAAAAATATTTTGGAAATCGTTTAATTAGTAGGAATTTGTGACCATCCCGATCATTAGATTTTTCAGTTTGGTTACTTGAAAAATACAGTATTTCAGAATAGGTTGCATGCATTACATGAATTAAGAGGTGCAATTATTCAGGAAATGACAATTTAACAGAAGAAACCTTAATAAACATTTTTAATAATGTAAAGAATCGAATAAATTTATGTATTCAAGCGAATGTACTTTACTTTGAACATCTAACTTATTAAAAATGCTGAATGATCTCAAAGGACTAAATATCTTCAGGAAACAAACAAATTCCTCATCTGAATAGTTTATATAAAATTCTAAAAAAAATATAAAAATTAGACAATTATAAATGAAAAACAAAATCATGCATGTAATGTTTTACAGCAATCTAACAACAAGACCAAAACACTGGAACTTGGAAAAAACCAATAAAAAAGTAACAAAAAGATAGAAAGCATTTCTTCTAATGGAATGTTGTTAATAGATGGAAATGAGATAGCAAATGCGTTTGGTACATACTTTTCTAACGCTGTTCGTGGTAAGTTAAACACACGTTTTAAAAATGGCTTATCAAATAAATGTACAGTAATAGTCAGTAATAATATATCATCCCTTTTCATAAACCCAATAACTTGCAGAGAAGTAAATAAATGTAGTTGAGTTCTTAAAAAATACTAAATCAAGTGGCTTTGACGAAATCCCAGTTAGATTAATAAAGGATTCCATTACGGAATTGGCAACCCCATTGAGAGACATTATAAACTCTAGTATTATCCTAAGCCAATTTCCAGATATCTTGAAACTATCTACCATTATTCCAATCTTAAAAATCTGGTGTGAAACAACACATGACTTTCTCTTACGGACATAGTTATGCCAATAGTACCCACAAATGATTAGATTATTGTCTACGTTTATTTTGGAAACAATAATTGTAACGGTCACCCATC
>JAHWXV011213288.1:0-11085 GCA_024586415.1 Phrixothrix hirtus
TTGTGTTTTAAGGTTGAAAAATTGCTAATTTATGTGTTTAATGTGTATTAATGAATTACATAAATAAAAATATTTTGGGTTACTTTTTGGTTACATTTTTTACTACTTTAGATGGACAATTGCAATCCTAGCCCTGCCAAGGCTAATAGCCTTGAGTTTTCAAGTTGTGGTCAGTACTAGTTTTGTGACATCAACAATCAAATAATGTATCTATTTACCTGCATAATGAGTTTAGATGAATATTAATGTACCAATAATTATTTGTAGCAACTAATAATGTATCTAACATGACAGTACAGCATTTAAAGTCACAAGATACTAGCCATGACCATCTAGAAAGCTCTCCTTTAATAGAAACAATGAATTTTAATTTATATTTGTTTCAGTTCTCTCAGCAACACAAGTGTTCAGAGGACAACAACACATAAAAAGTAACATTGATTTGCTTTGTCAAACAGTACAGAGGCTGCAGAATACAGTAATTTGCAGATATCTATGTTAACATTAAAACAACAAGCAATAAAAAATATTGTAAATATAGCAGGCATATTGGATTCCTCGGCAGTCACTAGCAAACACAATACAATTAAAAAATGGCAATTAAAATTATAATAGTTTCAACTATTTAATAAATTTGAAGTTTTTTGAAGAATTTCACAAAACAGACTAAAAATAAATTTTACAGTTTATAAGAAAAATAATTGTTTTGTTTCAAAATTATAAAAAGAACTGTCTAATTAAATTTTGTCTTTTTCTTCTTCATGTCATTAACCAACCTGCATTGTCATCTAAAATTAATTCTTTTAACAATCAAACTAGAACTTCTTGGTTACTTACCATGAGACTGATGATTAACATCTGCAATATCAGCTTCAAAGTGGTTTTCATTTTCTATCCAATAGGGGGCAGCCTTTCCTTTATAATCATATTATGCAACACCATGCAAGAATAAATAATGTTTGCTACTTTTTTACTTTGAATAAAAGTTGTATTCTATCTTGTTTTAGGTGTATTCTGAACTGCATCTGGAACAGGGGTTATAAGCCACAATTGTAGAGGGTAGCCACTATCACCTATAAATGTTATATAAACAATATATCAATACTGCATGTTTCATGACTTTACCAATTAACCGTGAGTTACTTAGTCCATCAGGTACAAATTTGTACTCTAAATAATTTCTTATTGCACTCGATTTCCAAATTACAGTTTAATATTGTAAAATTAGCATCACATATCTGATAGGGCTAACTAAATAAAGATAACTATAATGATAGATATATTTACAATTTGAACATCAAAACTATAATAGCCTTTTCTATTTAAGTAAGATAAACCTGGTCTAATTGGACCACGAGCTGTAGATTCTATCATAGAAATATATGTGCAACTATAGCATCAATTACACTTCTTAATCCAAATCTTAAGAAGCTAAAAATCATTTGTTATATTTATTATCTATCTTTTACTTAATTCCTTTTAACCTTAGTTTGAGGGAAATTAATTCATATTGGAATTAAATGTATAATTATCCCTTCTGTTACTTCCGTGAGTACTTTGCTAAAAGTCAATTGTTCGATTGGGATGTTTACATTAGAACCTACACATTTTTGATAACTACCATTACTGAAAAAATTGAGAACTAAAAGGAGTTCAATATTTACCATTTGTACGTATTATGTATAGGTTAATACCTTTATAAAATACCTTCAATTCAAGAGGTATACTGATCGACCTTTGTACCAAATGTGGCCATAAACTCTCCACCACCCTTCTAACAATTTGTTTTGACACCAAAATATTTAATAAATAAGGCATCATCTATTTGCAATAGGTCATTTGTATCACATATTAAATGATGTTCTAAATGTAATTGATTTTTATAAAATTCCTTTTCAAAATTAAACTACCTATATAAATTTAAAACATGCGCCTTATTTATTATATACTATTCATATACATTATTCACTTCATGAAGAAGTACAAGATTTAATAATTCGTTAAATGCCATGACTATGTGTTATAAATCGAAAATAATCGCTATTTCATAGTCAACGTTAATAATAAAAAGTTGTTATTTGTAATTTATTCATTGTTTACATGTAGGATTTTATCCTACTTAATCAATTAAAGTTCTTTCTTTTTAACCAATTGTGTATTATATTTGTCTGTCTCACACTGTATGTAATATGTTTCTCTTCAAACTAGGGATATTTTATTATTACATAAAAGATTACATACAGTGATATATCATATGCATTTACACAAGATATGTCTATGCAACTACAATTTTGCTTGTTTTCTAGTTTTTACATACATGTGTAATGTTTTACGTAAATGCTGCATCATAGGCCTCATTGTCTTGAAAATAGCTAATAGTATATTGAGTTTAATGGGCATCTTATTTAAATCACTCTTATTTTTGCGATGGAGTATAATATCTATAAAAACATTCAAAATTTTACAATTAGATCTTTATTCAAAATTAAATTACAAGGCTATTCAACAAAAATATATTGTTAATTATCATGATAAACAGTATTTTTAATTAATTACCTTCTTTTACCTTATATGAAATGGAGTATAGAAATGTTATGTTCTTAGTCAACATTTTTGATGTCCAGTTTTTAGCGGAAATACATGTTTTCAGGTTCCTTGAGCCTGAAAAACATATTTTTAGAAATTGGTTTATGTGTATGTGTGTGTAATCAATATATCTCAAAAACTAAACATCATAGAAAAATAAAACTTTTATTTGTTTATTACCTTCTTGACACATTTTAACAAGAGTTTCGTTAAAATTGATCACTATAAGTGCCACTGTATTCTTACAATTTTTAGGTTTTTTATGATCTCAAAAATGGCTATAACATTTTTTTTAAACTTATCATGTTTTTTACAACTATGATGTTCTTTTATGCAAACTAATCGATTTCTTTGAGAAAATTCGTTTAAGCAAGTTATCAATAAAAATCTCTGAAGTTAAACTGCATTGCCATTATCATTCCCAAAATAAATATAAATTAATATTTTAATTATTTGTATTTCTGTTTACATATCTATTCACTTTTTGTTACAAATGGTTGAATTATTTATGCTTTTAAATTAATTTTAGAATTTACAGTGTAAGTGTATAAGAAAATAACTACCATCAATAACTTCAAATTAAATTTAAAATGAGTAAGAGAAAGTCATGTGCTGTCTCACAACAGTTTTTTCTATATCTTGTGAAAATTTACAAAAGAGTAATTAGTCCACAAATCATAAATCAATGATTTTGTTCCATTATTGTTTAGTTACACTAACAATAGTTCGATGCTAGTTAGTTAACAGCATTGAAAATTTAAATCAAAGGTAACATTTAAACATCAAATGACTCATGTTATAGCAATTGTTATGTAACAAATATGTAACTACTCACAGTGCAATTGTGCTTTATGAAAATTATAAATTATAAATATACTTCTTAAATTAAACAAATTTTCTAAGGAAAATATGGACTATTCTTGATGTTTAGGAGCATTTTTTAGATGTTTCCTTTAAAATATAAAATAACATTTTCTAGTTTAATGAGTATAAATTAATGGAAATAAAAGATTTTTTTTAATTTAGTTCATTTAAATTGTTTATTGAATTCAGTATGTTTATTTTAATTTTATTATCTCTAGATTAAGTTTGGTTTTACCAATTGTAATACTTTCAAATATATTATCACAACAAAGTGTACTTACTATTTAACAGTTAGCATTGTTTTATTAATGCAACAATAAAAATCAAATCAAATTATCTTAGATCTCATAAGTATGGTATAAAATGAAAAAGGTTTGTGTTTTATAGTTTTAGCTATTAAAAATGTCTACATACATTTTAAAAATAGCACTCAAGTTGAATATTACAAGCATTAAAAATGATAGATATCTTTTTGATAAATAAGAATTTAACATTGTAAATTTCTAAAATAATGGATAGACAGTAATAAATTTAACTGTCAATGTGTTTGTAATACATATTTGTATTGCACATTCAGAAAATGAGCTTTTGCAAGTACAAGTAGAGTTGCAGACCTGCAACAAAAAAGTACTTGCAAAAGCATTTTATGGATATGCGATACATGCATTTTTGGTGATGTCGTAAACATAATTTGTTAAATAAATATTACATTAGTTGGAATTTATTTAAAAATGTTCTTCCTTGATGTAATAACCATATATTGAACTTATTATATGATTGCCGCACAATACATTTAGTAGCCATTGAAATATCATGTTTGCATTTTCTAACCTAGACCAGAAAAATTAACGTTTAGATGGAGGTATAAAAAATATATCAAGCAAATTTTCCAAATATTCTTAAGTTTGTTTCCTAAAATTCGTTTTGAATTAATGGTAGTGATACCTGAATATCAAATAAATTCACATTAAAGTAAAGTTAACTAACAAATAGTTATATAACTACCTCAAAGTATCTCAGATATTATAAATTTTAAATACTTTTGAGATATTTTATACAATGTTTTCTATAGATTTCAAAAAGTTATTTTTTGTAATTTATTGTTTTAACTTATCAATTATAAAATTTGAATAACCCGAATAATATTTTTAAAACGTTCTTGGTAAAATTAGTGCATAATACAAGGTTACGTAGAATGACATCTATTTTCAAACTTCTCTCATTTCATGATATAATAAGATATAAATTCAAATCAAGTCGTCATGCATTTGTGATAAATAACAATTTATAACAGTTGTCAAAGTGTTTGCAAGAAGTGTTAGTTTAGCTGAGAATATGGACGTTGGTCAAATATCGAATGTTCTTTTGCTGTTGAAACTTATTTTAAGAATAATAATTCTATTGTAACCACCAAGCATCTATTTTGCCATCATTTGTATTTAAATTGACATGATCAAGTTCATACTCGAATAACAATTAGGGAAGAGTTCGTATGTACACACCTGAAACTGCTGAAAGGGTAAAAGAAGCTATGCTACCAAGTTCTAAATGACAAGAATTTAGTACTCATTATTTCAAACCAAAGCTTCTGTCACATTCTAAAAGACTTACACTTTCATTCTTATAAAATTCAAGTCATAAAAAAAGTTTTACTTCAAGATATTGAATGAGCTATTCACAAGGATAATTGCTGAAAACCTAGATATCACTGATTGTTTGCTGATGTTAGACATAGCTTATTTTCACCTGTTAATTTTTGTTAATAAACAGAAGTTTCATTACTGGGTGATGAGAAATCCTCAGCAATTGTATGAAGTACCACTTCATAGAGAGAAAGTTACTGTCTGATGTACAGTAACCACCATTGAATATTTGGTCCATTCTTCTTTAAAGAAAACGGCTTGACCGTTACATCGTAATGTTATCAATAAGGCTTGTGAAATTTGGAACAACTTCATAATGCTAATGTAGACATTCGAAGAATATGCTTTCAACAGGACCAAGCCACTTACCACATTCCTAAGGAGTCTGAAAAGAATTTGGGGTTTTTGATTGACTGAATCTGTCAGCATGTGAATTTTTCTATGAGGCCACCTAAAGAAAAGTTTTTGTTAATAGACTGCAAACTTTGAAAGAACTAAAACTATATTCAAAAAGAGATTGATGCATTCCTAATTGAAATGTTGCAATGAGTGATGTAAAACCTTTGTGTTACAGTACTTCAAGGGTGTTGTTGGCAGCGAAATGGAGGTCATTTGACTGATGTTATATTCATGAAATAAAATTGTTGAATTTGCTCAACGACCTTTCATTTGATTTTTGAATTGAAATTCAATCATTACTGAATATGATAATATATAAAGATTCGTCGTTCTGCTTAACCTTGTATTTAAGAAATATTTATTTAATAAATTTATTTCTTGATATTTATTGCACATGTATTGTAATTCAATTACATAAACATTACAAATGGCTTATTTTAGATATATTCTACATGAAACTGACAAAATTTTATATAGAATCTAAATTTGATTAAAAATGAGTTACTGTATTTAAAATAAGGAAATTTAGTATACTTCTAGCACTTAAAAATTATCATAACTATCAAGTTATTTTTAATTTTTGCAATACTTTATAATAAAAATTAACCATTTAACGTATGTGGATAAAAACTACTTAATGATGCTTGGAAGCAATAAAATTGTCTCTTAAATTCTCAAGCTTACTTATATTTAGAGACATTTATATTTTATGAAAAACCTTGTACTAAATTAATAATTGTACTCTTTTAAAAAATTCAATATTGAGTTCTTGATCAATCATTTTTCTATGAAAAATAAGGCTTGTGTAAAAACAAACAGCACATTCCATTGGCTTAATTTTGTTATTAGACATGTTGTGACTATATTTTTGAAAGTATTCCAGTTTAGATAAATGCAAAAAACTAGCCAACCTCTCTATAACTATAATTTTCAGATTCTTATTGTTTTAAAAGAAACTTCTATAGCAATACGTACAAAAGCTTTAAAATGCCTTACGACAATAGTTGAAACTGATCCTTCTGTATTAGGAAGACATGATATGCAGATGGGTGTAAACCACTCATTTCTGGATCATGCTACATCTGTAAGAGAAGCTGCTGTAGATTTAGTAGGAAAATTTGTATTAATTCGGCCAGAATTGATCAGTAAATATTACGAAATGTTATCTGCTAGAATTTTAGACACTGGCGTTAGTGTACGAAAACGTGTTATTAAGATACTAAAAGATGTTTGTGTTGAATGTCCAGATTTTCATAAAATTCCTGAAATTTGTGTGAAAATGATTAGAAGAGTTAATGATGAAGAAGGCATTAGGAAATTGGTAATGGAGGTTTTTCAAAATATGTGGTTTACACCTACTAAAGACTCATCTTTATTGCGGAAAGTCATGAATATTACCGATGTTGTTGGGTCTTCTAAAGATATTGGTTTGGAATGGTTCGAACAGCTATTATTAAGTGTAAGAATTTTTTTTTTACAAAATTTTGCTAAACTAAATTTATAATGTAGAAACAGTTATTACATTAAAGCAAACTTAAGGAATTGAAATATTTACCAAAGTTTTAAAAGGAACAGTATTATACATAATAATTACAAATTTTATATTTCATGCTTCTACTTGTTCATAATTATCAATTTACTTTGTTTCAAAATTATAATATTGTACAGTTTTTCATTATATTAAATTAACAGAAACATAAATAAGAATAATTTGGCACTTAATGTCACAATTGATAAATTACCATTAAAGCATATTTGCATCATAAAATTATAAAATCTCAGGTAAGAAATAAGTACAAATACTATAATAGAGATAATAATGATAAATTATAGATTAACAAAATGTCATCTATTGATCTCTTAAGTAAAAAGCAAGCCTACTTACAAATTCTGTTAGAAATATAATTAGCATCTTGTTTGATTCTTTAAGTTTGTAGACAAACATGACTGCAAATAATTAAAGTTTTATTGTATAATAGATTGACTAAACAGTTGTACAAAATATTAAGCAATCAAAATCCAGGCAACGTTACTGGCCATTTTATTAGCTGTAATTTTCTGATCTATTTTAGAAGAAATAAATTTAGAAAATCACAACAGGAATTATGAAATCTCGTAATATGTCGTTTTATTAATAATTTCTTCATTTTGGTAAAGTAACACAAATGCTAGGATAATATTATTTTGCTAAAATTGTGTTCATTTAAATCATACTGCTGAATAAATGAAAATATTTATTTATCCTTGCTAATTAAAACATATTGTAATACTTTATTTAATGAAAGAATTTTGGTATACCTCTAGCTAACTATAAAGAAAACTTGAATACAGTACAGAGAGGCTAGGTTTAAAAAATCAACGATTTTTGAGCACCAGTTCTTATAAAAATGCATTAAGCTGAAAATGAATAGAAAAAATTTGAAATGCTAGATTTTATACTCTGCATGAGAAATAAAAGATCAAGTCGATAATAACAATTTTGATGGACAACTTTGGAGGAAATAGTCTATCACCATTTGGATAATAAGGTTACGTCAATATACATACATATACAAGGGCCATGCTGTAATAATTAGGATTCTAGTGGACATATTAAGCTATAACCCCCACCATTCAAAAGAGTAAACCTTACTAGGGTAATGTACAAACAAGCATATCAAACACTTTAGTTAGTCCTGTGCAAGTACCGAGTTACTTTCATTGTATTAATAACTTTTAGTTAACATGATGGAACTCGATAAGTGCAATTATAAAGAAGATTTAAAACAAGAGGACTGCTTAGTAAGTTTACAAGTAACATTGGAGATTCATTAAAGATGACCCCCCACCAGCCGACTGCAAACTTCTGTTACCACAGAAAACATAACTGTTGTAAAAAATTTAGTAAAAGAAAATTAACGAATAACATATTATGACATAGTCAAGCTCAGGTATTACATTGGCATCCGCACAGACAATGTTACATGGCTACCTTGGCCTTGTTAGGTGACCAAACACTTGGATTGTGTGGTTTGTTATAGCATCATGATAACATGTTATCCCAACTGAGTTTTTCGTCACCTCAAAAGTTATAATTTTGCTACATCCCCCTGTTCACCAGATATAACCCCCCATGATTTTTTCCTATTTTCACATATTAAAAAACAGTTGCATGGACATCAATTTTACTCAGATAAGGAAGCAATTGCAGCTTACAAGGATGAGATACTCCAGATACCAAAAGAATAGTGGTCTGAGACATTGCATAAATGGTTTATCCACATGAACAAATGTATAGAAGCTAAAAAAAAATTTAAAAAGAGTAAGTTTAACAAGCTGCTAGTTTCCATGTATCCCGATAATTACAGCATGACTCTTGTATTTAATATAAGGAAGTTCACTATCTTCATCATTATTAGAAACACAATGCAAAGTTTCAAATAAACATTGTACGTAACTAGGAGCATATTCAGAAAATATTTTTGAATTCAATGACATGCACCTAATTAGCACTGTCACCAAACATTCAATGCATGTGTGTGTAACACACTGTTTGTCTTTTATATGTATTTAGATGTTTATATTTTTTTATCTACATTAACTAAACAGTAGGAAATCTATATTTTTTAGCAGCATTGACAATTATTTACTGGAAGGATATCCAAAAACTAAACACCTCTGGAAGTTTTATGCGGCAATTAAATAGATTTTAAGTATTGTATGTTATTTACATTTGTTAAACAGTATATGTAGTAAGCAAAATTAAAATAGGGAAATCTGCAAGTGTTACACCTAAGATGAGTAAAATAACGTGGAAATAGAAAACAACTCAATCCGAAAAATTGCTGAAGTAGTAAGTTGTCCTAGAAAAATGCAATTAACCATTCAGCCACATGCACGAAATGAAATGAAAATGAAGTGAGAAAGTTAAAGCTTAAAACTTCCTACTCTCATGGAAAGTAAGGCTGTTTTAAAGTTTGCCAAACAAGATCATTTTATAAGAGCTAGATAAAGTCAACAAATCATGTTTGAACAGTATAGTGATAATAGTAGCATTAAGACTGAGAAAATATTTATCAAGTTCAAAATTCGAAAGGACGTATCACAAACGGGAAGCTTCTTGTCAGGGAAAAAATATTTAAAATTAAGACTAAAATATGCTCAAGAGCATTTTAAATAAATTTTTGTAGTCCAGCAAAAGTAAATTTACCAAGCTCAGTACCAACAAGGAATGCCGAAAAGTATCCCCTGTCGACTTTAATAAAATTTTGGAAATAGAGCGAGTGAAAATAAAGGATACCTATTTTTTTATATCAGCTATAAAGCACATTTAAAGGATGAAAATTATCCTCAAAGTTTCGCATTATTTTGTTTTTCACTAAATAACTCAAAAAACAAAAACTAATAGAAAAAATACCGTAAATTGGCCCTACATCTATTTTCTTACATGCTTATACTCCAATTATGCAAAACTTTTGAAATCCTAGCCAAACTACCTCTCCAACCCCAATTTAGGGTTTATCTTGCAATCCCGTTTTACAATCCGCATGACAATTTTTATAAAAATTCTACACATCAAAATAAGGGATTTTAGGTTTTTATTATTATTATTATATAATGAGTGAAAATAGACTTTGAAGTTTTGTATTTTGCATATTATATTTCATTACCTATTATCATTATAAAAACATTACTTCAGCAACTTTCATCTTGTTTGTATTGCAGTTAAAATGGCAATTCTATGTTATGCTTAAATAGATTAAAAATTTACCCTAACAATTCAACACTTTGCATCCCAGGTAGTAAGTTGGAATATACTGCACCAATTTCTTTGAAACCTGAAAAATCTCCTAATAGAAATTAAAAGACATAATTTATTTATTTTATACTAAATTTATAAAATTTGTTTGTAAATTTAACCGCATGCATGTTTACCAATTGTGAAAAAGTATTTTTAAACAGCTTTCATAGTGATCTATATTTAGAGCGATATAAAATAAGTTACATATCAAGCCAATTCACTTTGCTAAATTTGTACATTTAAATTAAAAGTATTATATCCGAATTTCCAGTATGAGAGATCTTGGTTTATATAAAGAGAGAAATAATCATTGTAAAGTTTATTGTTGGTTATACAACTGGAGGATTGATAAATTGTTTCTAAATCAAATGCGCAATGCAGGTGATAAAAAATATGGGTGTGCCTCAAGCTCATATGAAACTTTTCTTTTTATTCTAATAGTTAGAGTTAATCTAATTAATCTTATTTATTTAGTGGGATCTAAACATCGTAGAGATTATTATTATATTAACCTTCGGATGACCAAAATTTTTTCGGGACATGCATGACCAAGAGGTATTTCACATTAAAAAAAGCTTATGTTTTTAAATGATTTATTAACATATGCAATACACATTTCATAAAGAACTTTCACTTCAAATGAAATAAAATCAAAAAATTAATGTAAATAAAAGTTGCTAGACACTTTAATTATAAAACTATAAAACAATATTTAATTTTTTTTTTTTTTAGGTAAAATTAACAATTAATTGTTAATTATTTAGAAAGAATGACTGGTGTTTTCGTATAATTGTAGAATGTAGGGATATACCA
>JAHWXV011213307.1:0-12168 GCA_024586415.1 Phrixothrix hirtus
ATATATATATATATATATATATATATATATATATATATATATATATATATATATATATATATATATATATGACTTCAAATTTAATCAAACAAGGACAAAATAATTACTATTTTCACCAAATATAGATAGATAGATATAGAACAGTATACATGGGCTGATTTTCTGCTGAAAAAGACGTTTAGTCTGCGGAATCTCCGCAAATGAACCGGATCCACTTCCACATATCCCTAGACCTAGTCTTTTTGTTGCGGTGCGAGCCTAACTAGCTCATTTCTATAAATTCGCCACGTTTCGCTCTAGGTAAAACATGGTCAACCATTTTACGCAACTGAGGTGACGACACCCACACAATCGACTGATGTTGCTTGAGTACTAGTGAACTACGACGCTGAGCACCCTGATGCAGCTCTATCCTGTGTTTCTTATGTAACAGAGACATTGTACGCGACGTACCGTGCAGAGACACAACGCTACGCCGTATTTGGCCGAAGTTGCGTGTGTAACCGATCAGCTGCTGCAGTCAGCGCCGTGACGAATCTTTATTCCGTGTTGCCGTTGCAGCGAGGATATTGCACAAATCCGACGGAACAAGAGAAAGACATTATGCCGTACTTGGCCTAAGTAGCTTGGATATCGGGTCAACTAGGACTCTGAGCACCACGAGATAGCGCAATTCTGTGTCGCTTATACAGAAAGGCTATTTTTTCGGACCAGTGTTGCATGGAAAACGAATTTTGCGGCTATTAGGACCGTAAACGGGCCCAAAGTTGGGACAGAGTTGGCATCACAAAATGTTAATACTCGGTGTATTTCTAGCAGGCCGATATCGCTCTACAAGATGCGTGCAGGGTATTAAATACTATCCGAAATTGTCAGTAATTGTTGACATCTTTGTCTTAAAATATTTGTAAAATATTACCTGTACTTAGTCCAGTAAATTATTCTTTTATTTTATTTGGCTAAATAGATTTTTATGTTGAACGTCAAATCTTGTTATTTTTAAAAATAAATAACTCCAATGTCTAGCCTTGATGAGCAAACAGTTGAATCTGAACCAAAAGTACAGCCGGACGCCATTACCTGAGTTGACATCGTGACTCAAGTGACCGCCGTCCCGAACTGCTGAGGAAATAAGCAGAGGACGTTATCAGTAGGATCCTCCACCATATTGAAGACACTACTCTAACCAATCGAAGCTCGGCCAGTACCTTCCAGCTACCCCAGACAATATCAGTATAAATTATTTTCTTTCAGCAAACGTAATAAGCAAAGCCGAAACGTCACAATACTTTGGTTCAAATGTTCCTGCAAACCTGATCAGAGCCTTTGTGACTATTTTGCGGTCCATGTCGGATCTTTGTTCCAGTATCGCTAGAATAAAAGGCGATACGAATAACGTCGCGTTTAAAGATTTCATTTCTTACCTTGATGTGATCGTCTATAATAGTCTACTTTAGTCTAAGCATCTACTGAACATAAAGGAAAGGGATACAAGGATTTCTGGTAACCTTATAGGGGTTATAAGGGTTGTATGGAAGAATTGGGGTATTTCTCAATCTACCATGGGAGTTATCTTCAATGATCATTGTTACTTATGACGCCGAGGTAGCTGGGTCTAAACCCTTCGCTTAAATTTTGTTAAAACGTTTGGCATTATAAAGAAATATTTTAGTCAACATTTGTTATACAATAATATTTAAAACTCTTGAAAAAGTTTGAGACGTTATCCGCCGTGGTTTAAGGATTTTCTATTGACGCAGCCCTATGATGTAGATAATTTTCGTATTCACCAGCATAATTATCTTGGCAAAGTGGCCAGTCCAAGGATTACTGGGTATTCTACAGTTTAGCACAGTCCTTCAGGTAATTCTCTGGCGTTAGATCGATTTTGGTGTCTTTCAGTAAATATACTAATTTGGATGTCTTGGCTTTCACTACGGTTCAAATCCTAGACAGCTTTCGTCATCAATTGGGCCATAATTGTACTAACTCGGATACTGCATATGTTGTCCCATTTTCGATTAGCCCGCTTTGTGATAAGTAATATGTAAATACTCTCATAGTTCGCTGCTCGGACATAACATTTATAAGAGAATACCCACCCTTAAGCGGCACGGCTATATAGTGTCAATTTTTTTAATACTCAACATTATCGTAATAATTGGGGAGAGCTTGCGTCGATTAGTCCCACTAGAGCCTCTCTGGTTGATAGTAATCTTACTTTTGAACTACGCACCAGTCTGGTAGATATTCGGCGAACTACTAAGGAAGATACTGATAGAGCATGGCAAGACGCAGGGAGTGACACTGACAAGAAATTTTGTACCGATAAATTCTAAAAACATGGCTACAGTTTTGGGACAGGGCTCCTTTAATCACCGCCTATGTCGATTTCTTTTAAGCGATATGTGCATGGTATTGATAATGATACGTTTCTGCACTTTTTCTATGATTGCATATAGCCTAAAAGGGTTATCATTAGTTGGCCCTTGCATTAAAATTTCTTGCGGAACCGAAATTATACATACTGTTTAGTCCGTTTGCCACAAGTGCGGTGTGGGATTATAGTGCGGATGCTTAATAGTACTTCATTGTAGCGCGGCGGTTTTTGTGCTACTTTTAGTTCATACGCGGGCAATTAGTACTTAAGCGTGGTTACTTGGGGATGGTTGTTACAAGAGTTTAATGTGTAACATATCAAAACTGCGTTTCATTAGTACTTCAGCATTAATTATCTGGCTCATTTTGTGCACAAACTGGATGTTTTGTTATTATTGGCTTTATTTTGTTATTTTTTACTAGGTGGGGTTCAATAAAAGTTGGGTAGGTCTATGGAACTAATGCATATATTCGGGTGTTTGAATACTACTCAGTACCTCATTACCTCTACATAAAATCCAGAATTAGCAAAATTCATACCTAGTAAGCTAAAAATCCAATCCCCTAAAGAAAAAAATAGATTACACGGCAAAGAGCTGATTAATTTAATACAGCTACACAAACTGAATGACAAAATATCAAAATTAGTAGAAAAGTAGAAGACCATCGCTAGAAAGGAGAAGTTTGACCATACAAAATAATAGAGAACATAAAAAAATAGCAGGTGATAATGAAGAAAACTTTCTCTATTATAATCTTAACAGTAACACTAATGCTATGGACGATGATGTAGAATAGATTAATTTGGAGGTAAGCTCAAAATTTTCTCCATTAAATGTGACATATGTATGACTCAAATGCCGCTTTAAAGCAATGCTAGCTAAATACATAGCATTATTTGCAAATAACAAACCTAAAGAACATAAAGTGCGCAAGTAAATATGTATAGAAACGAGTCATGCAAGTATATCCATTAAAAGACCAAATAATCCAAAAAGGTTGAAGACAGTTTGAATAACCCGCTTTAGTATTATGATGACTTCTACAGTTCAACAATAATTCCTTAAATAATTTGTACTTGTACCTTTCCCACAACGTATGCCACTGATATTAAATAAACAAGTTTTAGATACTAAGTTAGGGTTACCAACTTTTAAAACTCAAACTGTTTTGAACCGTTTTGGATCACGCTGTATAATAAACAATATAGGCAACTTATAGAAAATGTATTTAGTGCACGAATAATAATTTATTTCGTATTGTCCCATGATTTCAGAGCCTATAATGTGTAAGAAAGCAACACTACCATGACGATACAATAAAAATCAACAACGGTAGGTGGCCCTGTTCCAAAATTTTAATTCTCTTACCAATCGATCTGTCAATAACTTCAGAGATGTTTTAAAATAAAACGCATAGGAGCAAAAAAAACATATAACATTATATGTCTGTGAATTCATTTTATGGTACTCATTACGAAATAGTGGACTCAACTCCTTCGTCGTTTCGTCCATTAACATTAGCATTCGCACTGAAAATATGAATTCCCGTACTAATACCGCTAATTACTATTTTGCGCTATTGACCTGTTTTTATACAATTATTTTTCACTTCGCTATTATTTACTTATAATACCAAGAATACGGCATACTTAAAGCTACCTATAACATCTGGGTTATTATTTTCGATAGTTATGCACATAAGGGAGTTATAGTAGCATCCGAGGGATTTATGAATTCGTAAATCCCTCTAATAACGCCTCAGCTGTTATAGTTATAAGTAAATAATAATGTAGTGAAAAATGAAGTCTTGTATGCACAACTGGAGTTATTAGATTAAAACCCATCGAGTGACATTCATCTCTCCGGCCAAATGCCCTTTGGATGAATTCGTCTTTTTCCGGTCAATATCATCTATATAACTCTCTGCATAAATAGCTATTACCACTATGTTAATTTTCTGGTTCTGATATATTTCCCAAGCTGTTGTGATTACGATAATAATACTAATACTATAATCTGAAAATACATATTGTATAAAAATTTTAAATGTAAGTACAATTCATTTAGATAGTTAAAAAATATATTAAATGGACGTTAAGCATAAATTCATGTTATTGACTGTAAAAATATTACCAAATAAATGAATAGTAAATCAAATTTAAATGCATAGCTTACTAAAAACGATTAAAATTGTATACAGCTCAATATACTACACCAATACTCATTCGTCTAAGCATTTTATATGCGATGAAGGGGATGCGCCAGTAATGTCACCACAACGGTTCACGTTACATAATCGAGCACAATATATATACTAGCCAAATGTTAACCTGAGGTAAATGTTTCTTACGCCCACGTTATGTTGTATACCCGCTTAATTATTAAAGAACACTTTGCCTGTGTAATGCGGCGTAGAACCTTTCCATGGTAATGTTATTGCTACGAGCTTTACCGTTTCATGTCGCAGCTAAATACCTTAGTTACGCGCAACTTCCACTTATCATTGTTACTGTCTTTTCTCCGAAAGAATCAGATGTCATCAATTCTGAAACCAGTAAATACAGAGCCACAAAATAAAATTCAGTTATATAAAACAAACCGGTACCAACCGCTGCTGTCTACTGACAATAAACCAAACTTATTTTCGACAGTACAACAAGCTTATCAAAGAAATCGGGGTAAACAGCCGCACAAATTAAGTCTAAAATGTCGCCTAAATTCCTAGACGTTCTAATAAACGTTGGAAAACTACCCAAAACAGAAATGTAAGAACAGGGACTTCCGTCAGATTTTGATAAAATGTCAATGTTTTACCAAAAGCTCAGTAACTATTCTTGTCAACCAAGACAGAACTCAAATTTCAGGAAATGAGCAAAAGTATATCGAGTATGAATACCTATAGTGAGATCGGTAAGAGGTTGTGGTTGATTGGCATGGGTGCGGCTTTTATAGTCCACTGGACTCCATTTCCCGACACCAAATATTCGATGGATGGACGACAAAGAAGGGAAATTTCAAATTCGTTTTCAAAGTCGATGTTAAAAGGGCGTTTAGGAATTTCTATATTTTCTCGAATTTTTCTTTCAAAAAAGAAATGAGGTTTACAAATAGTGGAAGTTTAATTTTTATCCTATTTGAGGTAGTACGACCACATTCAGTCACGCAAATTTTTCCGTATAATGTATACAGCTTTTCTCGATTTCCAATAAAAATGTTAAATTTTCTTATAGCAGATATAAAAATCATGAAAACGAAATAATCACATCCATTAAAGGAATTTCTGATAAGTGGTCAATTTTCAAATTGGCCCAGGTTGTCGAAGTAACTGTACAAAAGCGGAACTTTTGCACGTGAAATTTATTTTTTTACAAATATAGCAACCATTGTCTAATTGTCAACTAAGCATTAACTTTAGCAAAGGAAGAGAGTACTTACAAGGGTTCCGCTGAATTTATTTAAGATTATTTTAGCAATATTCAAAATAATTATCTTCACGCTTCTACAGCTTAAAAGCCCCATTCCGCCTTCGTCTCGAATACTAGCAAAATAAGGTTTCATCGCGATGTCGAACTGGCTGGACATAACTTTTTTGTCGCAAATCCTTTCAACCCCAAAAATATTCAAAAATCATAGGTTACTGAATCCTGAATGTAGGGCTGATGTTCTTCAACTTTTATGTTTTTTTAAACCAAAAATTGAATAGTGGAAAATACTGTATATTTGACAACAAATTCTAATACGATCCGCTTTTTGCAAATCAGTAAATTTGTGCCTAACGAAACGTCTAGAACTTTTTTAGTTGCAGGTGGCCAAGTATTGTTTTAACTGCTGAAGATGTGATAGCAAGTTAATGTTTTATTACTGCACAGGCGACTTTTTAACAGCAGTGATATTTTTTTCGTTACAGCCAACGGAGTAGCTCTGCGACTTTTGATGTTTTGTGTTCGAGTTCCTTATATTAGTGATAAACTGTTGCTAAGGACGGCACTTATTAAGCACCTGCATTGATCTGTTTAGACCTTTCTTAAAATTATAATAAATCATGTTGCAGAAATTCACTCTGGATAATTCTATTCTTAAGTAAAGTTTTAACTTTAACAATACAGTTCTAACAGCCTATCGCGCTGACATACATAAAACAACTGACAGAAAACACCAGAATATAGTAACGGGCAGTTGTTTCCCACAGCATACCTAATCTTTAGATTCTCATTAAATTTAGCATGACTGTCCTATTTAGAACATTTAAGGTGCTTCTTTGACGTTTAGGGATACGAAAATTCCCTTTTTTCTTATCGCTTCAACCGATATGGTTATTTCGTTAAGCGTACTGTAGATGTACCAATTTCCTGAAGGGCCGGTGTGATGGCCCTATGATTTAGCTGTCTTATCTGATAATAAGGCATATTGTTAAATTTTTCCTTCGCAAAAAAATTGCAGACCTCATCCTTAGGTCCACGGGCAAACTTGTTGCCCTCCAAGCCGCTTAAGCAGGACATTTTTGAGGTTTTTGGTTTTAAAGCGACATTTCTATTTTAAACATTATTTAATATTTTCATAACTCCTCCTTTTTTTTGGATGCACGCCTTAGATGCACAGTTATACCTTTATTTTTCATACTAATCTTTTATTAAAGCGATTATTCTTTTTGAACTTTATAGTTTAATTGCATGTTACTTATTTTGTGAATAGCACTACAATCAATTCAAAAATTTATGAAAAGCGTTTACTATTCCGATTCACAGTTTACAATTTTCCTATTTGAAATTTCGGAGATGCGCGCTTAATGGAAAATGTAGTAAAAAAAGTTTTACCTTAAAAAGAATTAGGTTAGTTCGCTGCTATACCTATTATATTCTATAACTCGAGATTTAATTAACATCAGGATATTTATAACAGTTAAATCATTTGCCATATTCATTAGAGTTACGCAAAGAGATAAACCTTTGTAATAATTTTTATACCGAGAACAATATTTAATAACTTTTCAAAGAGATACAAAATTAATATTTGTCGTTTCAACAAGCGTTTCTAATTTAGGAAACCTAATTTTCTAGCGACAATTTCTTCTTGTTTTTAAAAAAATTCTACAGAAACATTAAATTTAAATATGCGCTGATTTATAATGAAGCCACAATATCAAAGTATTTTAAACACAGCTAAGGTTTGAAAGGGGAGTTACGAAAGCTTTATTAAAAACACAAAATGTTTGAAGTATTTCACTGCATTCTAAAATTCTTCTATAAAAATTAATGTATAAATAATAAGAGAATGTTTAATATTCGTAAGGTAGGTATTCGTGTTACGCTTATGCAAAGGGGGTAAATTGTGCGCATCATTCCCTGTAAATGTTCTTCAAATGGGCTAAGGGACGCCACCTATACGGGAATTATGCTAACGAAGTCCCTGCTGTTAAGTACTATATTTTACACTAAATTAAATATAATATGTATTTTTAAACTTGATGGCAACAACTTAATTAATTCAAACTTTGCAAATACGCCTCCTTTATCTCCATAGAAATTGCACGCCCTTCTGTTAGCGATATTTATTAAACTACGAATATCGATTTGTTTCTTTGTTGATAAAATTAACATTCATGAAAGTAATTAGGTAAAGTTAACTTAAAATGACTATAATTCCATATTAAGTAAATGTATAGAAATTTTTTAGGGATAACAGCTGCAAAATTCGGGCAGCAGAAAATCTGAGATCAGTCAATAACAGAAAATAAATAATATTAAATAGGGCAAAATTATCATATATAGAAAGGTTTTTATTTATTTTTTTGCGCAAGTGCGCCACACTTTTATTTTAAAATGATGAGCCATAACTTTCAGAAGCAAGCAGAACAAAATGAAGCTATATGTTTCAAAAATTAACATCAGAGCCATACTTTATTGACAGCTGTGATTTATCACCGATGTGAAAGAAATGGAACAAAATTATTGGACAGCACACATTATCTAAATATTGTATTTAGTACAACAAAATTCGGGCGTCGCAGAAAATATATAACGAATGAATCCATCAGTTAAGCTTACCCTATTTAAAATTGTATCAGTTCCTTCTACTTTATAATTAATCCTTAGTCCAATGGTTCAGAAAGACCCCACGCTACAGCATGCAGCAGCTTTAATATTACATTGTTTGACAATTTAAGGATAACCGTAAAGTCAATAAAAATGCAAAACGACATTTTGCAAACATTTTTAGAGAAGACGATGCTTATACATAAAAACTACGCAATTCTCAAAAACATGTTTATAATTCATTTTAAAACATTACCAATTAAGATTGGCATTCCAACATGCTTTTATCATATTTTTATAGCCTATCTAATTTACTTGAAATCTCGTGAAATTCATTTTTTTACACAAAATAAATCATTGATATGTAAAGTAATACAGTGTAGGTTTGTCGTAAAACTATTTTTCCGACGACCACTATGAAAAATGAATGATTTCGCATAGGTTACTAACATTGAAAGTTACACATTGCGCAACAAAATCGTTGTGAAATTGTCATCACGTAGTTGTGTGAAATATATTTCACGCGCTTATATAGTAGAGGTTGCTAGAGTAATATAGTAAAGTTGGCGATGCTTATTCAAGCTAATTGACATAAGCTATTACGTAATTTTAGAAATTGTCAAGTATAGGTGGTCATCGGAAAAGTATAGTGTAACACGTGCTGAATGGATATTTTACACTCGTGTGTTTAAGCCACTCATCTAACGGCTCGTGGTCCAAACTTACACTCGTGTGAATTATCCAACTTGCAGCACTAGTTTTACAATATACTATTTCGGACGACCATTAGGAAGAACGAATTATGTTGCATAGGTTACTAACATTGAAAGTTATACATCGCGCATAGCAACGGAACTGTTGTGAAATGGTCATCACGTGTTCGGGTGAAATATATTTCACACGCTTACGTAGTAGGTTTCTATAGTAATTTAGTAAAGTCGGCGATGCTTATTCAAGTTTAGTTGACATAAGTTATTACGTCGTTTTAAAAATTATCACAAAATCTCTTTCAAATATAGGTGGTCATCGGAAAAATATAGTGCTAATGGATATTTCACACTCGTGTATTTAAGTAACTCGCCTAACGCCTAGTGGCTCAAACTTTCACTCGTATGAAATATCCAACTTTCAGCATAAATGGAATAGCTGGTGCTACTTTTTGATATACAACAATTTTTACAGCTATAATTACTTTCGCTATCTTTTTAGGAGCTTTACAATTCTTTCTTTATAGAATGCTTCTGGCTGTTCGCCGAGTAATTTGTGCACACAATTTTGGACATTTCCATCGTCCTCAAATTTGATACCTCGCAAACGTTCTCCTGTAGGTCCAACAAAATGAATTTCGTATTGGGATAAATCGGGACTATAGGAAGGGTGCAACTTGAGCATTATGAGGACGAGCGTTGTCGCGAAATAAAATAACACCTCTGATGGGCCGTTTACGTCTTTTGCGCGAAAATTCAGTTTAACTTTTTCAGACAATAGTTGGCAATAATGGACAGCAAGAATCGGTAAATAAGGCTTCTTATGCATCCTAAAACACTCCCGCCAAAATATTTCCACCTAAGACAGCAATTTTTGCTATCTTAAGAGCTAGTGATATGATGCGCTTCCATTCTAAACTTAATTGCGTGCTTTTTGGCATAAAATAACGAATCTGTTTTATCACAAGTAAACAACTTATTCATATATCCTTCTTCCTCTTGCTCAAAAACGTCTTAGAAGCTCTGTTGCAACTTAAACCCCTTTATGTCTCTATATTAAGGTAGATAGCCTTGCAATCAGCTTAGCACACATTTTTCTAACTTTAAATCTGCATGAAGAATTCTTTCAGCGCTACTTGCACTTGTTTCCAGTAACCTTTGTAAGCCATGCACAAAAATTCACGTAACTTGATGAATAAGCTCATCAACTTGATGAATGTGCACATGAGTGACGAATGTTCGAAGTCAGTAGCGCGTGTTAAATCTGGCGTTTCCTCTACCTTCATGAAACTGTGTATGTCAGTCATAAATTTAAGTTTTTGAAATACAACAAATAGAACAATTCCAGCAGGTTCAACATTTTTATTTCATAGAAATTTGAATATAATTTATTGCACCACAGAATTTGCAGCAAGTCATTTGGAGATATGTGTTAAAACTAAACAAATTTTTCAGCGGTGAAAACTTTAAAAAACGTCTTTTTCTCGAATAAGGAAATAAAAACGTAGGTCCCACCTCAATGTGATGTTTCGCACGTTAAAAATCACTTCTGCCGGTAGAATTCCTCCAAAAAGACGAGGGAATTTCCGGACCCCGAAGTCTTAGCCACAAAACAACAAAACAAACAAACAAAGTAGCAGTAAACCAGCTTTCTAGATAGATTAGTGCATTAAAAAAAACACCATTTTGAATTTTATTAAATACATTAGATGCAGAAGAAAAATTGTGCACATTAAATTTAAACATACCTCAAATTATAGATTAAGGATAAAAGAAACTAAAGATGATTTTTGAATTTTCAGAAGAAATCAAGTAAGTTGCTTATTTTTAAATGCAGTAAAAGTGCGCTAACTATACGATCTAAAAGGTACGCACGCTTAATTAATGATAGATGACTTTATGCATTGTACATAAAACAACCTTGGTCTACACACGAAGCCTTTCGTGTAGACATTTCTTTTATCAACCTATCTATTACGAATTTTATAAATAGGCTTGTTTTGAAAGGGCCAGATCATTAGAATATGGTAAATAGCTAACGATTTTTAAAACTCATATTTTTATAGTAGACTGGTGTGCTTTGACCTTAATAGTTATTAGCACCTTTAAAAAAAATGTCTTCACATGTTTCTCAAGTTTTAACTTGAAGTTTTGTTAAAGAATAGGGTTGTGATTTACTTATTTGCTCATGATTTAGAGGTTTGGTTACGCATTTTTCTCAGCTCTGTTACAGCGATTTATTCAAATAAGATGCTCCAAATCTTAACCATTTGCTTTGGTTAAATTTAAACCTTTTAAGCTTGTTAAAGGCAGCTGAAATGTGTCCTGGCCCTTCAACTTTCTGCTAGGCTTTACCATACTTTTTCATGACTTAAATATCGCAATTACACTTTTTATGAAATAATGAAAGCGTCAGTCCGTGAGTGTTGTTAGCATACTAAATATTTTCCTTTCAAGTAAATTATTGATTTGCAGATTTTGAAAGTCTATTAATAACTACGTAGATTGACAAATATAAGGAACTCTCAAGTGAAGAGTACCTATTTAACCTGAAGATAGAGTTTACATTTTTTAAAGTTTAACCGTTATCTTACATAATATTTAAATTTTCCTAACTTGTGATGATCGTCTGGATAATTTATTGAAATGATTTTCGGACGCGCGTTAGATATATTTTACATTTTTCTTTTTATGTGATTTTCAAAAGATTCAAATGATTTTAATTGATACATATAGTTCTCACTGTTCTACAAAAATTATTAACGTTTCATTATTTAAAAACACTCTGTAGAGCGATTTTTTAAATTAATTATTAGATATTCTAGTTTTTATATAATAATCATACCATCTAATTTTTAAAAAAGATATTTGGAAAATATTTAAATGTCTTACATTTAGTAAAAATTTTTCAACTATTACACTTTTTATTTTAAATTCACTATGTCGTCCAATTACGAGGGTTGCCCTTTAAGTAGTTACAAAAACTAGGAAAGAAAACAAATTTTTTGGAACAAACTGTTTTATTGTTTTTCAAAATATTCACCTTTA
>JAHWXV011213575.1:0-18943 GCA_024586415.1 Phrixothrix hirtus
AATTTTAGTTTACAATTTAGGTGTATAGGAAAGTAACTAATGTCAATAAATTCAAATTAAATTTAAAATGTGTAAGAGAAAGTCGTGTGTTGTCTCACACTGGATTTCTTAAATTAGCCATCAAACAATGTATTTTGTTGAATTTTAATTTTAAGGTTAGCAAAAAAGTCAATAGATATTTATGTAGAGATTTTATTGTTTATATCATTTATAATGCACAACATACATTCTCACAATATTGATGCATATGTTTTTGATAAATGAGTGGTGTGAGTTAATCTGATGCAGGAAAAATTATAATAATTGTAAATTTCAACAAACAACATAATCACAACCGTCACTATAATAATTAACAATGATAATGAAAGCAGGTACCGCATTTTCATGTTGATACTTACAACTTTGGAGTTACAAAGTTAACAAATAGAGAAATAAATTAAAATTACATGAGACTGTGGAGGCTTTAAACTTGTCAATTGGTACAGTGGTTTAAATTATACATGATGATTTGGATATGAAAAGGCTTTCCGCGAGATGGGTGCCACACAAAAATGTGTAATACATTTAATTTTTGCATCAATTTATTTTGTTGATAAGCTTTGGATCCACTACCATACTCTGGAAACCAAACATCAATTAAAACAATGGGTAGAAGTTGCACTAAAGAAGGCAGAAGTAGTGTCATCGGCTGGTAAAGTCATGGTAATTGTTTTTTGAGATGCTTGTAGAATAATGTTAAAAAAAAACGTAAAATTGGCCACATTTGACATGGAAAAAATTCTTATTTCATCACTATAATGCACCAGCCATTCTTCAGCCATTGTAACTAGAAAAATACATTAATTGCATTTTGAAATGCTTCTACATGCCCCTACTTGTCTCTTTCTGACTATTTCTTATTCTCAAACATGAAAAATTAGCTTGCTGGTATGAAATTTTCATGCAATGAAGAATGATCGCCAAAGTAGATGCATATTTTGTAGATTTTGATATAATCTTATTTTACTGAAGGCATTAAACGTTTTGAATAAGGTTGAAATAGGTATATTGGTGGAAGGGGTCTATGTTGTAAAACAAAATGTTTTTACACTGAGAAAACACCTGCTTGTTGCATTTTCACTTGATTTATTGAACTACACTAGTATATTATGATAAATTTTAGATGTGTTGTTTCAAACTACTGATTGATTGTGTGTTTATTAATAAATATCAATTTGAATAACTGTTTAATAAAGATGGTTATTTAATGCTACTTCTTTGACTATCAACTTACAAATACTAGTGCATTTACAAAGCAACAATAAAACTAAAAAATTAATATCATAAATTTAATCAAACATTAATTAGTTTTAATTAATAATTGGCAACTTTGCTAGCTTTACATGGCCTATGACAATATTATATTGCAATAATTAAAGTATCACTTGCATTATTTGCTTTTACAATCTTTACCTTACAATGTTTGCTGCTTTGGTTATTACATGTCACTATTCTAACTTAAAAATATGATATTGACTTTTTCCTTCATTTACATCAAATATACTGGTTTAGGGAAAAAACAAACTTAGAAATTACGTTTGTTTATAAGCCTCTATCTATCAGTAAAGTTTGAGCATATGACCATGAGACATGCTGTATATACTGGGTGTCCCAATAGTGTGTATTTCTTCCACATATTCCTTATTGTGATATATCTATAGAGAAAAATGTTATGAACAAAAGTTCACCTGTTTATTTTAAATTATTTTTGGTTTCATATCGTTTCCTGTTATAACAGAAATAGCTATTAACCTGCATATTTTAAATGGAACTGTATGGTTTTTTTACATAGTTCCATAAAGGATGATAAATAAATGAAACTTCATATAAATAGCCTATCTTTCATAATTTCAAAGATATTTACATCATCATAAATACAGAAAATATCCCCGGTTTATGTAATTTACCATTTTAGAATGAACAATTAAGTCATGTGTTTATAGTTTATTCACTTAAAATGACATGTGTTCAGCTGTTCAGCTATTGCAGAGTTCCTCAAACAACTCATTATTTTTATTTTAATGACGTTTTTCTTGGAAATGACAAGAATGTTTTCCTCCCCCTCCCACATGGATCATCCAAGTTTTTCGGTGTATTTTAAAATCACTCTGTATCTTCATTCTTTACATGAGCTTGTTGATATGTTGGAAAATGTACCTTGAGTCATTATTTGATTTTTTTGTTGATGCATGATGGAGCTCCTGCTCATAACACTATTAATGTGTGTCAGTTTTTAAATCAGCATTATCCTAACATAGACAAATTGAAGTGGTTTGCTGCCATGGCTGCATGATCGCCAGACTTCTTTCTTTGGGGTTACATCAAAGACTTTGTTTATCCTACAACTATTCATAATGAAGTACAATTAAGAAATAGAATTCAATATGTGTTTGGGACAATAACGCCCCTTATGTTGGAAAATGTTTTGCAATGGTTTATTAGGAAGATTCAATTATTCATAGAAGCAAATGTCTAATAATTTGAAAATTTGTAATAATTTCACTTTGTGCTATTATTTGTGTAATTGTTTCGTTTTTAAAAATACTAGAATTTGTTAGCACCTAGATATTGTAAAATTACAGTTTGTTCCTTGTAAGTTGTTTAAAACCTGGTTTCACCAAGCTCAATAAAATTCCACTGTTAGTTAATCAATTTTTAAGGACTAATTAATAATTTAAATTTTAAATTTAATAATTAGTTTTATAAAAATTGATTTACTTTAGTTAATCAGACGATATACTAATAGAGGTAATCAAATTTTATGAAACTGTGAATAAATTAGATAGCGATCAATTAATATTGGGTTATTATTTTTAGGTGTCTATTTAAATTATTTCAATTTGTTGAACTTTACTTCTATGTATACTAATATTATTCAAAGTGTGGATTGTGACCGATTACCAAGTTACATGGAATATAATAAACAATTTCAATTGCATTCACCAAGTATGAAAATCACCTTAACTTGACTTGAACAATTTATTATTTAATTGTTCATTTCAATAAGTTAGATGTCACAAGTTATTGAACATGGAATGCAAATACTTAGAAATATAAATTTTTGTATTTAATTGTCATTTGCAAACAAATTAAATTTGGTCTAGACACTTTCTGCTGATTTATTTTGTAGATTATGCTAAAATTTCTATTTATTAGTAAAAGTTCGAAATATCTTGAAAACTAACAACTTTAGGTATAAAGAAACTTATAGAGAATTCATACAAAATTAAAAGATCTATCTAATGAATACATAATATATAGGATGTTCCATTTGAAAAATTTGAGTAGACATTTTTAAATTAGCCAAATTGTTACCTTAAAAATGAACACCCTGTACAATAAGGGAAGCAATTTTCAAATACATCTTAAAGAACAGACATTTTTTTAGTCGACATAAAATAGTTTAGTTCCAAATCTCAGTACCTTACTGTTGTGTATAAATTTAAATTTAAAGGAACCACTGGTTTTACCAATTTTTTCAAACAAAGGCAAATATTTTCAAAACTATGAAAGATAGGCATAGACTGTTATATGAGGCTTGAACTATACAGTTCATTTAAAATAAGAAAGTTAATAGCTACTTTTGTTTTAAACTAGAAATAATATTAAACCAAAAATAATTTAGAATAGCCCAAACAAATTGAAAAAATTTTTATATATAATATTTTGCTCTAAAAATCACTATAAGGAAATACGGAAGAAATACACACTATTGGGACATTCTGTATGTTTTTTTTGAAAATTTTATGACAAATATGTAAAACAGAAAAATGGCATTAACATTATTAGTTTATAAGATATTTTATCTTATTTAAAAAGCCCGTCGCTCATTTTTACTTGTCTCTATTTGTCACTAACTTATAAATAGATCCTAGATATTCAACAGCCAATTAGAATTATACATGCATAGAATATGTGTTTAACATTTATTTACATCACTACTTTTTATATATGAATGGACAATTATTACACAATTCATTTATTTAATATTTGAAGGGCATGTTAAAATGTTTCTGAGTTTAGAACAATCAAACTCTCTTGGGAGTTAGTCCTAAACTGTTGGATAAAAATGAAACATCATCTTTACTAGAATAATCTGCTTAATATGCTGAGATATCTTATATTGACCATACATTTAATACTTTCTGTATTTCTTGAAGGTTAAAACAAGAATGTATAATTAATAATTAGGCAGCTTATACATTGCTATTATTACAAAAATGGCCGATAAGCCTGAAGATAAACATGAATTGAAAAAACAATTAATTAGGATATGCTATTATAATGAAGGCTGTAAAATGTAAATGTAAAATATATGCTGCACAAGGTTGTTTTAAAACATTTTCAGATATCTATCCTTTATGCATTCCCAAAAATTACATCCTTGTTAGGCAAAATAGAATTTTGAAAAATTTGACATCTAGTTATGAAACTGCATTTGTTATTTAATGCTTTGTTATGAAAAACTTATTTATTTATATAGAATTAAAGTAAAAATTCAAAAAAAAAATATATAAATTTAATAAACGTTACACCAAATTACATAAATCTTAGACTAATTGTTTTTAATAGTAAAAATTAAATAACTGCAAAAACAAAGATTGGGGCATGTGGAGTTTTATATAAATCATAAATGCAACAAAAAAGAAATTAAAAAAATTTACATAATATAGTAAACAAATATTGAAATATGTATTAATGATATAAATACAACATTAATAATTACTAACAAGTAAAAATTGTTTGAGTATAAAATGATTATAATTAGAATATAAAGATCAGAAACAGATAAATATAATATACAGCATATGATTAAATTCAGACAGCATATTTCTTATGGGAAAAAACAAAAAATCTTGATATAATTATTTGATTAGACCAAGTTGAAATTTAAAAATTTTAACCGACAATTTTAGGAAAAGACATTGACATGTTTGGTGAAATCATTGCTAGTTTATGAATGTAGATATTGCTGCTTTTAAAACATTTTTATTTGTTATTTCAAGATTCTAAAATTTATCACAAGAAGATTTTTTGATAATAATTTTTTTCACTTTATTATATACTAAATTTTAAATGTTTTAAATCAAAATTCAAGTTATTTAATTTAAAAATTCACAGTATTCATTTATTTAATAAAAAATTAAGTTGAATGGTTATTTTTATGAATATTGTATGTTTAAAGTGATTTACTATTAGTTAAATATCGTGTCACCAAAATTCACAAGTTTATATAAATAAATTCACTATTTACAATGTAATAATAAAATTAATAAAAAATAATGTTACAAATGCAATTAAATGGTAATTAGTTTGATGATTTAATTAATAAATAAGATTGTATTGAACTTTGCATGACCTATGGCAACAAACCTGAATAACAATGTTTTCCTTTTATAGCTAGGCTGATGCATGTATATTCGTTTTTTAATTATGAGAGTGTATTACCGTATCTTACAAAAATGATCTTAATTTTTCCTTAAATTGTTTCAAAATTTGTTTTACAGAAAAAATGAAAAATTAGTTTTTTTTCCTGTCTACCTGTGTAATTTGATCACATGCTTGTGAGACAAGCTGTATAAAAGCTAAAAAAGAAATTAATAGGAATAAAAATGAGTATTAGAAGAAAAATTATCAACACCAACAAAATTTGAAAAAAATTAATGCCTTCATTATAATGTTCTTTAACAAAAAATAAGTTGAAGATGTTCACTAGCAATTTTATAACTTTTGTGAATATTGTAGTTGATTAAAAAAATAAGCGATACACATTTTTATCAGCATAAAACACATCTACAGTGTAAAAATGCTGCTCCAATTAGATGGTGTAGAATTCAATTTAATTGGTTCAAATATAATAATACAATCATTTTTGAATGAAACCAAAAAGACTATTTTTATCATAAGAAGGCATGACAAACACAGTTCATTTCTTTCAAAAAATTGTTTTAAATCTACAAAATTATTATATAACAAAGCCTAATTTATCAAAACAAATCAGTGATGGATTGATGAACATATGGATACTTACCTTATAAGATATGCATGTAAAGCAAAATTCACAAAAATAATTCTATATTAACTAACTAAACTGAGTGTTCAGTAAGTGGTTTATTTATAGGAGCAGAGAGCACATATAAGGTGAGTGATATTAAGACTTTTGAAAGCAAACTAGGCAAGCCAGGTTTTGCTGTCATTTGTAATCGGTACATGAGTAGTGATTTAAGAGACAACTATGGAATTGTATTTTTAAAATCATAATTAATATTAAATTCAATGCATTAATTTCAAAATTAAATAAATCACAGAGTATTATAAACTGTTACTGTAAGTATACAATAATAATGCGATGTTACATGCACAAGTGTTAAAATAGCACAAACAATTTGGCAGAGTATGAAAGAGTACTGAAGATGATGAATAACTGGGTCATATGGTCATGGCAACAACTGAGCAAAATGTTGAAAAATGAATGACATTGTTCATAATAATCACCAATTAAGAATTTGGATAAAGACAGACATGATGAACATTGATAAAGAGATTATAGAACAGTTATGCCATTTTTACTGACTTTGTGGAATGATTCACAGCAGAATCTAACTTACGGGAAAAAATCATCATGGGATAGATTAGTTTGGATTTTTCAATATGATCTAAAAACAAAGAGGCAATGGATGAATTGGAAAGTTCCATCATGGTTGATGGGGTATCACCTGCTCAGAAAGTTAACCAGCAAGTTCTGATCAAACTAGAGAAGAAGCTCATCATAAAGTTCCTGCTCATAATGTAGTCTATAAAGTAGTTTCTGGCCCACAAGAGGATCTCAATGTTTACATATCAGATTTAGCTCCATGCAACTTTTACTACTTTTACTTGTTTCCCAAGGTAAAATTTGCATTGAACAAAACCTATTTGTTGACTGTTCATGATATAAAGGAAAAATGGGGGTGCTATTAAAAAGATTAACACATGATGACTTACAGTACTGTTTTCACCAGTAGAAAATTCATATACAATGGCATATAGATAGGCAGGGGAGTGTGCGAAGAAGATAACAGTCAAGTTGAAAGATTATATTAATAAACCATACTTTGTCAGCTGTCTCGTTATTTAATGACCACGCCTTGTATATCGGGTATCACGAATTAACCAGTCAAACTTTTAACTGTAGATATTTGACATAACAATATGAAGATTTTCTAAGCAATATCTATCCTGAAATGTATATTTTAAGGTTTTAAGATATTGAAGATAGAAGAAAAAACATTGTTTTAAACGAACTTTTTAAGTAAAGAAGTAAACGTAACAAATTTATTAAACTTTTTTGTCTCTTGAAACAATTGGATTAAATAAATACTTTTCGAGAAAAAAATTAAAAACTGAAGCAATGTTTCTAATAAAATTAAAAACGAATTTTAAAACATAGTAAACTTTGTATGCCATATAATTAAACAATTGGACAATTAGAATAAGTTTTGACAAGCTGATTAAGTAGTTAGTGCCATTACTTACGATTTTAGTTTTAATTTGTAGTATTTCTGTTGTAATATAAATCAGTATTATAATGTTAAAATGACCAATATGGTCTTAATACTTGGCGAGTGTGGTGGAAATGCATCTGTAGCACTTCAAGAGGTATCATATAAGGCCTGAAAGGAGAACATTTTTAGAAGTAGTGCAGCAGCTTCATGAATGAAGCACTTTTAACAGACACAATTAACGGGAAAAATTTTAACTTCAGAAATTCAAGAGGGCATTTTAAATTATGTTCCTAATGATACCATAAGAAGAATTGCTAATTGGTTCAATATTTCCTAACAAATTGTGTTTAAATTTCACTATGCAATAGTAGACAGTTTACTGGACCACAAGATTTTGTAAGCAGAAATATGTTTTGCACTTGGTTATATGCTAAATTAGACGAAGATATAAACTTTTTAACTAAAATAGTGTTTACGTATGAAGCTACCTTTACAAGAGATAGGAGTTTCAATCATCATAATGTGTGTTTGTGGGCCCAAAAAGATCCTCTGGCTACAATTGAAAAAATCATCAATACAGATTTTCTTTTAATGTTTGGGCTGGTATTATGGGTGACTATTTACTATTTCTACCTCCACAATTAAATGCAGAAAATTATCTAAACTTTTTAAATGATACTTTGCTAGAAATGTTAGAAGACTTAGCTCTTCGAATTAGACAAGGTATGTAGTATGTTCATGACAGAGCCCCACTGCATTATGCTCGTGCTGTTAAACAGTGGCTTTCATAAAATTATCCAAGGCAATGGATCGGTAGAGGATCTGATACTCATTTCTTAGCTATCTCAATTGCCCAACCTTAATCCACTGGACTTTCATTTTGGGGGCATTTAACATCTAAAGTGTATGCAGTTCCTATTGATAGTTGACAATCACCAAAATAGGATACAACACTTCTTCGATGAAATAATGGCTCAGCAGAAATGTTTGGAAGAGTTCGAAGTTCTATGGCAAAAAGAGCTCGAGAGTATATCAATCAAAATGGAAGATGTTTTGAACAAGTGTTGTAAGATCATGTTTTGTTCTTTGATTTTTTCTCATTTTTTAATTATTAGTTATTTAATGAAGATAAGATTATCTTGTTAGAAATGGTTTTTATTTGAAAAAAGTGTATTTAAAACAGGATAAGTTTAAAATCAGAGGTAAAAGTTATAAATAACAAGTGTTTAAGGTACAAAGTTTTTAATTTTATTAAAAATCGAATTGTTTTAAGAGATAAAAAAGTTTTACAATGAAAATTTCCATTTACTTACTATTTTTATAAAATAATCTTTTTACAAATAAAGAAATTTCATAAGCTTTAACACTTTGATGACTGCTTATGACCATCTTCCTGAAGATTAAATTGGATGCAAATTGTACAATTTATACAACCAATAGAACAACTATCAACTGCAAAAAATTATTGGGTTTACTTCTTTAGTTAAAATATTATTTTAAAAAGATGTCCTTTTTCTTTAACTTTGAGGGGCTTCAAATATACATCTCGGGATAGAAATTGATTAGGAAAATCTTTGTATTTTTATGTCCAATATCTTCAGTTAAAAATTTGACTATTTAATTCGAGACACCTTGTATAATAATAAAAACTTAGATATATAAAGTTAGCTTTACAAGAACAGTATTAAATTACCTTTCAGAATGTATAACAAGATATTCAAAAATATGCATAGGTAGAATTTAATTAATGGAAACAAAAATGTAACAGACTTACATCTAGATATTGATTAATAAGATCCTTTCTGCCTTCATCATCTACATATTCTAAAGGAGATCCTTCTTTTAATTTATTAATTGTTCCTTTAGGATTGAAATGTGCATTGGTTCTCCGAGCTGCTGTCTTTTCATGCACTTTTGCAGGCTCTGATGGCGAATATTGTTGAATTTTACTAAAATTAAAATAATAAATAGGAAAATAAATTAAATTAATATAAATTACCTGTCACTAAGGCCATATGTATCTTTAAGATGTTGTTTAAGCATTAAAAGTAGTAAACAACCTTGTGCAGCTGTCAAACATGCCTGTAAATGTGAGGTATCTTCAGGAACACGACTTACTAATGCTTCTTCATCATCATCGTCTTCATCAAGTGCTGAAATTTGACTGATGGTAATATCATTTTGGGTGGATTCAACTGTTTGTTGTTGAACTTCTGTCATAATTAAACCCTGCAATATAAAAATAAGAAAAAAGTATATTTTAAAATCATTGAACCAACCTCTCTAAACGATTGCAATAGATTTGTTCCAGAAAATGAAATCATTATGTCAATATGATGTATAATAAATAATGGTTCATCTTGTACCATATAGGGGAAGTAAGCTAAATTATCAGCAAGATATAACATGTATGTCAAAGTAGTATGCTAGAAAAATTAAATTTTATAACTAGTAATTTCAAAAAATAAATATTTACTTACTACTTGTTCATCAAATTGCTTTAAAATATTTAATACTAAGGCACGTCTTTGTTGCCGAGAATTTCGAAGTATTGAATATAAATACCCATTTAGAGAAGATGGATATTCTCCTTGCTCTTTTATTCGAAATCCTCGAACTATTGATGTTTCTTGTAATATTTTCTGCAACTGATAAGATAATCGAATACCTAGAGATGATTTTGTGTGTATAAAACCAGGATACTTCTTTTCTAAATCTAGTAATTGTTTGTCGGCACTATGTGATACTACTTTTTCACAGTCTGTACTCATACAAATAAGGTAAGGAACAATCTAAAATAAAATATGTTTATGATACATGTAATCATGAATAATTATATCAACATACTTGTACTGGATGAACTAAACCTTGCTGTAAAATTAATTGTATAACTCGTAAAGATGGTTGACGAACTTGAATATTGGGATGTAAATAAGATTGTAAAATTTCTTTTAAATAATGCTGAATCACTGCACTTGCCATTCCTGAAGAAACATCTCCCATTTCCTTTAAATTTTCTTGCTTCGACCGTTTTTCCCCTATAAATTAAATAAATTTTGATAATGTTCTTGGAAATTTTTGGAAGTTTATTATACAATCAAGACCAAATAAATTTGGATATAACTTACCTTCAAAAGTATACAATTATTCTTTTATAATGTATGGTGCAAAGAATCAATGGATAAAAATTCTAAAAATTATATCAAGATACTGGGATGAATCATACCTAATTAACTTGATACTGACTTGGCATGATCAGAAACTAAGAATCTTCTTCTGTACAACTAATCTAATAATTTATTCCATTTGTTAAGCTAATTTAACATGAATATTAAAATGACAGTATGTTAGATAAATAATATAGTTTCCAATTCAGAAAGTCATAACAAAGCAAGCCTAGTACAAAACACTATGGCAGCACAAAAAATTGCAAGATGACTTGTTAACTCTCTGGAACTTGAGAACAAAGCCAATAATGCCTTTCTCGACTATGTTGTAACTATTTTGTGAAATGGGTTTATTATTGGCTTTAGTAATTAAGGTGTAATTTTTGTAATCCTGTAGATATTGATAATTATGGTTGTATTTCTTAGATATGTTTGTATTGCTAATTAAACTTCCAATTTTTGCTTAAATAATCAAATTTAATTTATAATTCATATTATGAATGTATCAATCCATTTAACTAAAGTAATTCCTGAGAAATATTGTATATTTGGTTATAGTTACATGCAATTATTTTAACTCTTCAAAATTCAATTTTTGTTTTGAGATTTTATAGAATGACATATTATTGGAATAATGAAATTAAACAAAACCTTACGATAGCAATTACATTGATTACAAGCTTTATTTAACAAAAATCCACAATAATATATGGTTCAAGAAAATGTTTTGTATTTATTAAAAATGTTTATAATATTCATGTTCAGTTCGATGGATACTTATTGACTTATGGACAAAAAGCTACTACAGTTAGTCCAAAAAACACCGTTGGTATTTGCATCTTCATTTAATGCATAAAATAAATTGTGGATTATTTACTTCATAATATGGACTAGATTATATTTTCATATAACGAAAGTTGAGAATTAGTTTAAAATTTTTGACATAACATGGTTTCTTTTTGAACGTTAACTTTTCTCCTAAAAATTAAAAATTTATGTTGCAATGTTGCATATTGCAATAATTTACAACTTAACTTAACTGCCGTGAAATAATAAACAGATTTAAATTAAATTTATAAATGATTCATTAATTTGGAACAACAAAAACTATAATTTATTTCATATGCAGTTTCAATTGGAAGAATATTGAATTTAGTCTAGATAACCAAAAATGGGCTATTCTGCATTTAAAAAAACTTTTAGAAAAATGTTAAAAACAATACAACTTTCAAATTCAATGCTATGATTCTCCAAAACTTAAAAATAAAATGATCTTGACAAATTCAATTTTAAATTAATACATAATGATTCTTACATTCTAAATCTTGTTGAATCATTCGTTTTTCTTCCTCAAGTAAGTACATCTCAATATTGATTAGAACTTCGGATTTCATTGTAAGTGGCGCATCTTCAGAGGTTAACATCCGATGATAAAATATTTTTAAGTCAGTTTCCAGCATAAACTCATAATGTCTAATACAAATTGAGCCAACAGCTTTTAAAGTGTTCGCTTGAATATCTTGATCATTTTGTTGAAGAAAAAATGAAAATAACTCAAATACGGAATCTTTAATATTCTTCTAAAAAATAAAATATATAGATATTGCAATAAATACAATTTTACTTACAGGTAATTCTCCAATAACTTCTTTATCTCTAAAATCAAAGTGTCGCAATAAAAGGCCAACAATAAAAAGGGCCCTTCTAAAATACTGTCTACGTTTAACATTTGCTAATGCATTTATGGAATTATCTGAAGACATCCATAATTTTATTTGAGTTAAATAATCATAGTACTTTTTAAAACAGTCTCTTATGAGTTTAAAATTACGAGTAACATTATTAATAACTGATCCAAGGCACGATAAACAACTAGCAACAATCGGTCGGTCATACTGCAATATTAATTTCATTGAATCTTCTTCTAATTGAGCTAGAAATGTTTCACTTGGATGTTCAATTAATGGAACAACCAATTCTAACATTCGCGCAACATTACTTATTATTTGAATATCACCGTGTGATTGACACTTTAAACTCAAATAAGGTTGTAACGTACTGGCATGTTTTACTAATAATTGTGGACGAATTTTTGCAAAAAGAAATAAAGTTGTTGTACATGCCACCAGTCGTTGTGATGATCCGGTACTATCATTATGCGATTCTTCTAATCTCAAGACATTTTCAACTAAGCAGTCAACAATTTGTCTACAAGCAAGAAGTAAAGCTTTTGGTGGATCTGTTGGTACCTTTGTGGAGTCATCTTTATCTTCTTTTGGTTTAAACAACTAAATAGCAAAAAGAGAAAATTGTCGTATTAGTTATTCAATTGAAAGCATTTTGTGAGTAATAAAGTCAAGTTAATAAATATACATAATAGCATAATAAAGTTTTATCTTAAATATGAATGAACAAACTGAACTATTTACCAATTTTTCTTATCTACCACATTACCACATGACAATATACCATTGTTTACATATTTTATTAACCCTCTAGCAGATGGTTGGGGTCTGGGATATACAAGTCTGTAACTTTTAAAAAATATAAGTTTATGCATAGGGTGTTCCGTATACTTTCCAGATATGTGAAAAAAAATTATAACAAAAGTTCACAAAATATATATGACATAGTTATTTGGCAAAAAACTAATGTCCCAATAAATCCCACCCCTTCTCTCAAGCATCTTTCCGATAAAATCTGAAAATCAAATTTTTCGATTTTAACAGAGAATTTCGTGTATATTTTACTTCATTTTGTTTACCAATTATCACAAAACTGTGATGTATGGTTACTTTTAAAATTCAACTAAAATTTGTTAGTTTTATTATATTCTTGTAAATTTGCTGTTTTTAGCTGTTATCTTGTTACTATAACAAGGAATTCATCAATTTATTCAAGGAAAATTATAAATTTCAAGATATCCTAAATTTCCAACAAATGCTGATTGACTTTCTTTTCAAATTTATTTCTGTTTGGGCAAAGTATGTAGTATATAGAATATAACATGGTATTAATTGGTAACCTTTATAATTTTACAGTATTTTAGAATAAAAATAAAGCGACTAGATTACAGGATCTATATGAAAATTGAGTTGAAATTTAAACCCCCAAATTTTGTGTCTACTTTTTTCTGTATATTGCTTTATTATAGTAGTATATTTGATATAAAAGAAACAAAATTTATAATGCCATTTCTCGTAGGTTGTTTTTGTAATTCTTTTTTAATAAACCATATAAAATAACATGTCTTTTTTGGCTTTTGTTATTCAGATATATACATCGGTATTCACAGACAAAGTAATGATAGTTTGTATTCATTGACTAATAAGTAAACCCAAAGATTTCACACAAAATTTTTTATACGCCTTTTAAGATATAGTCCTGATGGACCCCACCCATCTGCTCATGTAACTTTTAAATCACCCATCTACAGGAGGGTTAAAATAATTTACATGGGATATTTATCTGTTACTTCATCTAATTGTTTAAACTTGGGTAATACCTAAATGTAGTCTAAATAATCTGAACACATTAATCCTAATTCATGATATTTAGAATATAACGGATTAGTTTACAACAGTTTTAAGAATTATCAACCACACCCAAGAAGCACAGTGAACACATAAAATTTTGCTTTTGATTTGTAATATGGCTACATTAAAATTAACATAATGTAAATTTATATTAAGTTATATATTATATTATTTTCATTATGTGAATTTTCACCAAGGTTTTAACACCAGCAATTAATATTCTTTGGTCTGTTAAAAGTTGATTAATTAATTTCATATTTAAATTCCAAAGAAGCTCTTAGGTATATTTTTAGTATGTTCTTAACTGGCGAGCAATTGTTTCCACTAAATCAATTGATTTAGATGAGATTTTTATCTGAAAATGATACTGTTTATGCTCTTTCTAATGATATAATTAATTCTCCTATTAATATTACAAATAAAATAAATATAACTTGTGACTACAGTCATGCACTTCGCAAACAAGTGTTACATGTTGACTGCTGTATCGGACCCCATTGCCCGATTCCGAGATTTTTAGTAGTGCTAAATTTTTTTTGTATGAAAACTATATTTTAATTAATAGTAAGCATAGTATCTGCAGTGTGTTCCAGGATGGAGTACCCTATACTTGTAAAAATTGCCATTTCTGATTTTTCAAGTCATTCTTGATAAAAAGGTTTGTATGCCCTGGGATGTTATAAGCAATAGTCAAAATCATAAAATGTACAGGATATTCAAAAACTTAAACTTAACATGAAGCAAACTACCCTTTTTTAAATTATTTTTTAAGAATATTATTTAATGAAGATCTTTTAAAACCAAAGCAAAGCTTAAATGCAGAGTTTAATTCAGAAATAACAAAATTCACTTTCAACTACAAAGAAGTACTTCATTTTGGATAACAGGTAAGTTAGATTTAATTTAATTTTGCCATGGATGCCTTTCTACCAATTTTATTGTAACAGACCGACAAGTGATTTATAGTTTCCAAAAAAAATTAATTACTAATTAATAAACCATGCTAACATACACACACATATACATGTATGCACGCATGCACCCACACAAACACACACACACACACCCTGTTCTATTTAAACTCTGCGCCATTGATAACTTCCTTATTATTGAGTTGATTAAATTGGCAAAGTAGCATATTCTTTTTTGCTCTGATACAAGGGTCAAAACAAAAAACAATTGAGTATCGGCTACTTGAGATATCAGCAAAAATGTACCGTTTTCTAATGGAACACTCCATATAATTTTACACTAATCAAAATAAAGTGAAATTGTGAACAAAGATGTTCAGTTACTTTATACTATAAAGTTGAAAATAAACAAGTTATGCTTAATTTTCATTTTAACATTTAACTTTTGTGATAGTAAAGCAAAGAAACAAAAAATATACTGTGTATGCCTTACTTTTATTGTTTATAAACAAAACTTTTCCTACATCACTAAAACATACAAAGATCTTAGAGATGTTCAAAAATGCTCTTTTCCCGCTCCAAACACTTTCTTCCCTTTTTTTGACATCACACGTGGTTTTAGAAATAGCTCTTCAATGAATATTGTTAATAACATTGGTAATTTTGTCCTGTAGCTCATTCACATTTCCATATATCTCCTTATAAACTTCTCCTTTGACATATCCCAGAGGTAAAAACCTAATGATGGAAGATCAAGTGATCGCAGGGGCCATTGAATAGCTCCATTAGTTTATACCCATCAATTTCCAAAAAGTGTTTGTAATAAATTGCTGGTTCTGTGATAATTGTGCTGGTGCACCATCCTGTTGGAACATAACACTTTGGTGGTCATTTAAATTGATATTGTCCAAAAAGTTCTCTTAAACTTCTCCAATAAACCAAATGTAGCATTCTCCCATCAAGGTACCATTATAAAAAAATGGATCAAAAGTATTTGCTCCTATTAAGCAATACCAAACATTCAGACTAGATCTATTTTAAGGGTTGTTGAGATGTACAAGCATGTAATTTTCTCTGCTCTAATTATGTTGATTTTTTCTGTTGAACATTCCACGATTTGAAAAATTTGACTCTTCACTCCATAAAATTTGTCCTATAAGATTCAGAGTTTCTTTACAGGCATAATGAAGATAGGGTGTCTCTTGTTAAAATGGATTTGATTTATCATCTTCCATTAAATGTGTCTTTTAGATTAATTATTCCATATAAGTAAGAGAAAGTTAAAATGCAATGTTGTTTCTTTCGCTCGCAACAAAATTACAATAAAGCATAATTACATAATAAATGGCATACCATTACAGAAGGTAACTGAAATTAAAGTGAAACATTTACATCCAAATTGCATTTTAGTCATCATATTTAAGAAAGCGTAAGAAATGCATATCGGAAACTAGGATGGATACTCAAGAACAGTAAGCATTTTTCAATAGAAACAAATTTGTCATTATACAATGCCTATATATGTTTGAAATTGGAATATGCCACTGTAATTTGGGCAACTTAATTTTTCGTAGATATTGGCCTTGTTGAAAAAGTTCAAAAATGGTTTATAAGGCATTTATATTATAGAAAATATGGAATATTTCCGAATTTCAAAAACCATGTACCATATAGTGTTCAGTTCAAGAAATTTCAAATTGAACGATTAGAGACTAGACATAAGCTAACTCTACATGCTCACTTACTACCTTAATCAAAAAGTTCCCGGAATTATTCAGAAAATGCAAAATACAAGTTATTCATGAAAATTGATTTTGTCTCCTTCAAAGTACTCCCAATCGACTGCAACACACTTATGCCGGTGCTTGATCCAATCTCAAAACATTTTTTATACTCAGTGTTTGGTATGGCCATCAGAGGCGTCTTAAATTTTTTCATTATATCCTTTAGGCTGCTAAAACGCATTCCCCATAGTGGTTTTTTGAATCGATTGAACAGAAAGAAGTTGTAGAGTCAAATCAGGTGAATTTGGTAGCTGTTGGATGTATTCGTTTCGTTCTTAGTACAAAAGTCACGGATAATGATGGCATTGTGCGATGGTGCATTATGATGGTGCAAAATCTATGAATTGTTTGCCCACAAATTTGGTCTTTTGAAAAAACTTCTTCATGCAACCATCTCATAACACCCAAATAATACTCTTTGTTCACTGTCTGACCTTGTAGCAAGAATTCATGATGCACAACACCGTCGTAATCCACGAAATCGTGAGCATCACTTTCTTTTATGATTGAAAATAAGGTGCATGCCATTCATAAACCTGATGTCTAGATTACGTGTCATACTCATAAACTCCAATAATGATGCGTTTGATTAATGTTGAGCCGAATTCAGCCTTTGTGTAAGAAATTCAGGTCTCTCAGCACCAACTTTGCTGCAACACGGCAGAAACCCAAATCATTAACTAAAATGTCTTGAACGAATTCATAAGAAATGTTCAAGTTTTCTGCTAGCTCTCTGATAGTTAATTTGCAGTTATTGACCAAAATTTCTTCCACGTTATTGATGTTTTCGTTGGTTTTCGATGTCACTGGGAAACGACTGTTTTCTTTAAAGTATTGTTGTCGAAACACTTTTGCAACATTTCCAAGGTCCTCGCACCGTTCAATCTGTTTTTAACGAAAAATTTAATACAAACTCATTGTTGCAAATTCAATTCCATTTTTAAAATTGTAAAAAATCGAAAAGACAGGCAGATGTGCTCAAGATGGCGTAACTTTTACAAATGTCAAGGTATGATGCTGAAATGTGGTCGGAATGTCAATGATAGATGTGCCAACCTAACAAAACAAACAGAACTCAATTCGGATGACTGTGTAGTTCCGGGAACTTTTTGATCAAGGTAGTATTACATAAATGTTACTTTATTGTTCCGAATATTAGATATCAAACAACATCTGTTTTATTTAAAACCTTTAACACATCTTCCCCAATTACTACATTTTTAAATAATATTAATGGATTTTTAAAAACGTATCAATTTTATTTAATTAGTGACACATACTTGTATATTATTATAGCCTGCAAAGATAAATACCTATGAATTTTACACTTATCTGTTGATGTTAAAAATTATTCTTATCATTTCAAACTTTAAATTTTTTGTTACTTCTTCCATTTTATTTATATAATACCTATAGAGGTTAAATGTGCTTGTTCTGTTAGTTACTCTGTTATATTATTGTATTGCATGTATTTTCTGTAATTGGCTAATTTAGGTAGCAGTTGGAATGAAGATTCTATTATTATTATTAAATCAAAAACGAAAGGCTGTTTTTTTCAGTACCACCCGGCTAAAAGGTTTGCACTAACTTATATTTATAAGGCTTGTACTTGTTTCTATTTCTATGAGCAGCACTCACTGCAATGTGTAAATCTTTTGCTATATCTCAGATTGAATTGTTTGGATAAGCTTCAAAATATGCCAAACATAATTTTCAGTGTCTACGCTAATTATACAATCATTTTCCACTTTTTCTAAATCTTCTGTAAAGCACTAAAAACTATTGCTGATTTGACATTTCCTGATCAGGAAATGACTGTCTGTAATTATTTAGCATCATTTATCAATTTTTTCTGCTAGCCAAATATGCCCCCAACATCTTCATTTTTCCAGATGAGTAATGGCATTTTAAAACCATTACAACTGTGCGTTATGAAAACACGATTTTGAATTTGGCGGGCTTACACAACGCACACCTTGGGCAGGAGAATTCGATTTTTTATGGACTGTATTTTAGGGCTGG
>JAHWXV011213890.1:0-11433 GCA_024586415.1 Phrixothrix hirtus
TATATATATATATATATAACATAGGATTTGACAGGAAAATGGGAGATATAGAAAATCCAAATATAAATGAGGAAACATGTAGTTATAAATTGTAACTTCTGTTTTATGTGAGAAAAAAGTTCCACGAATAAACCATGTTAAGTTTTAACAGAATGTCAATGTTTCATCCGCTTTTGTAAAAGATGAGACTTAATGCAGAGTTACTCTGACGGAAACCTCTACAAAAGTGAGTGAAACGTCGGCATACTATTAGCAGTTCACATAATCTGTTTCCAGAAGACATTTTTCTTACATAGACTGTTCAGGAAAGTCTTCTTTTTATGCTATGCATTTTATACTATAAATACAACATTTTACTGAGCTACAAAAATTCTGAGGACTCGTTGAACTTCAACTTCTATTGGAAAATAAATTATCTGCACTTGGGCACTATGTCCTTGTTAATGAACTTCTTATATTATCTTCAAGAAACACGGGCTAACTGTACCAGCAAATAATACACAACGTTAGATATTGAGGCCTTGTTTAGCAAAAGATGATTTATGAAGTTTTCAGGTGTTCTCATTAGACCAATATTGAAAGTTTACTTGTTCAAAAAATTATACAATACAGAGTATCTAAAATATCTTCATTTTCGCCAATTGTTAGAGTAATGTTAGTAGGTTCAACTTTCATGGTGGCATGATTTCAATTGTCACACAATTTTTACTTTGTAATATTTCAATATCGAGAATTGGACACCTAATATCACAAATCTCTTCGTCATCTATTTGGAATCAACTGTTGGCGTTTATGTTGTCAAATCAAAGGGCTAATAAAAAAATTAAATTATTGATTAGGTTTGTATTCAACGAAGACTGGTTTTTTCTTTAAGAGATAAAATTAATAAAATGTGACGAATTTGTTTTTTTTTCTATGAATAAAACTTAAAATGTTTGGTCGCAATTCCAAGTTTTTGAATTGAGGGATTTGTAATGAACAACGAATAATTTATTGCTACCGAAAATGGGAGAATATTAGTATTGTGTAACCTTTCTACTATGTCGCTGCATGCTCTGCTGTGTTTGTAATTCCGGAGGTTTTGAAATCCAATTTGGGGTTAGAATATGCGATAGAGAAACGCGGTATATATGAATCCTTCCTCGTCTTGAGGAACTCCAACAACGCACTGTTTAGTGAGATCAATCTTGAACAAATAGGTATTCACTTTCTAATATTTAATTTTCTGGACTGCGAGGAACAGTTTCACCATTTAACGTTTTTTTTTCTATAATTGACTAATTAGTTGTTGTCTAACAATTATAACTTAAAATAAAATTATTCACCTCGCCTTTTAGGTTCGCTCAGAGGCTAAAATGCTAACCACTATTAAAGACATTTTGTAAAAGGGGCACCTCGTTGTGTTTTAAGGGAGCTTAATTTTGCATTAGTTATGAGATATCGATTAAATTCGACATTTATAAATACTATTAGGTATTTGGAGAAAGATTTACTTGTTCGACTTTTTACATTTTAATTTTACTTAAATGTAGTAAAACATATGTGATGGCGTCTAAAGTATCATTGAGGCTTTTGTTCATCTCATATCATGCTTGCAAATTACAACTTACTAAATAACTTTCGTTTTTATTTTAAATTATGGATAAAGAGCGTCACTCAGCTAACAGCAAACTTTAGGGACGATAACATTGACATTTCTTCAAATAGAACGTGACAAAAATGTAACAAATGTAACAAATAAATAAAGTTTTACTCCTTTAAGTAAATAAAAACGGATACGATTGTAATAGTTCCCTTGATTTAAATAAATTATTAATCAATCATGCGATAAAAACGTGGTTCATGATCAAAAGGTCAATTTTTAGAAGAATCGCAAAAAAAGTATTTTTATACAGGATCAGCGAGAAAGGTATCCCTTCTTAGGACTATGCAAATATGACTGCCTAACACGCTCCACATTTTCTGCCGATGTGCGTCGCCGGTTTAGAGATTTCTTTATGTTCATATTTCCTGTTTCTATAAAATTTCTGTCTCAATTTTAAATGAGACTTGGAGTACCTAGTGCTTGTGAACTTTGCTTTCAACAGATTTTGAATGCATGATATTAGTGAATTTTTGTATGACCTTTCAATGCCTGGAATTGATTACTAGTGCTTTTAAAATTGCCGAAAGGCAGCTGGTTATCTGCATGACACCTTCTGCAATGATTATCTGGCCCACTTCGTTGATTTTATCTGTTTGGATCTTGAACAGGTTAGCGGCGTGGCTTGCTTACCTAACCTGTTCGCCATCGTTAGATCGTTTGCCCTGGTTGGACGCCATGCTCTTCGAGGCATCAGCGTACGACACCCCCTTCGTCTCCTCTTCGGTACCGGTCTTAAGTTTGGGGTAGTACGGGCCCCCCTTATAATTCGTCGTGTGCGCGCCTGCACAATTTGCGCAGGTTGGCGGCGTGTTTCTGAGTTTTGCGCCCTCACTTGTCTTATGTTCTCCTCCGCATTTTATGCACTGGTGGTGTGGCAATTCTTCTGATTGTGCCCGTATTTCTGGCACCGATGACGTTGTATTTGACCTCTTTTCCTATTCAGAGATTCAACTGTAACCTCCAGGGCAAGGACAGTACGTATGTTGTAAATGGCCTTTTCAGCCTGCGTTTTCTCCAATTCAATGTAGTTCAGGGGCATTAGAATTTTATATGCCTCTCTTCTCATTCTTCTTAACAACAGCACAGTTGCTGCCGGATGAGATCTTCTAGTATTAATTCATTAAGTATGCTCTCTGGAAGCCTCCTGATGACTGCTCTAAGTGACTTTTCATGAGGGAATTAGTAGGTGTGTTAAGGCAACTTCGTTTCCCTCAGGTATCCGGCAATTTTTTAGTTATCGGCCGCACTAGCGGGATGTAATCTAATTTCAAGGGTGAGATTCTTTGCCCTTAGGAATCTTATATTTCTTGTGGCAAAATCTCTTGCCGCACTTGTCCAGCGACTTTTGTCTCGTAGGGCAATTGATGATATTTCACCGCTGGTTTTCTTGAAGGTCTATGGCAACCAGTCCCGATAAAGTGGCTCGAAACGGTTGACTACATGTACTTCTGTAGCAGGACTAGCGGCGCTAGTCTGCTTCGGAGTTTTCCGTTCACGATTTTTCATCTCGATGAAACCGTCCGCGTAAGATGTGCCAGGCACTGCAATGTCGGTTATATTGTGCACTGACTCTTCCTCTGATGAATACTCGAGGTTGGTGAAGATCAATTGTTTGACTTCTTCCATTGCGGCAGCGAAATTAATTGCGAACGCGCGCGAAAAAGTTGTCTTTTGAGCAGATGGTACTGCACTCGGAGTTGTATTCGGACGGTTAGGAGTTGCGCCCGTTATCGTGACGTCGCGTGAAGTAAACGCGGAGGGGTTTCAGAGTTTACGTTGCTCCAGCTCTTCTGGGCAGACCCAGCTGACAATGTCTTTTACCATAATGAAGTTTAATGTACACAATGCGGTCCAGGCAAACATAACGCGAGATTGCCCTATCGCAGCTGAATTATGCACAAAAGCGATACTGTAACCGACTCACATCTGTAAACAGAAAGGGCCTAAGAACGCTAGAGCTTACAAAACGCGACCACACTCTTTGCAAACTCAGAGTGCGCTCTTCAAAATGGTTAAACGAACGAACAATGATTTTATATGTAGGTAGATGTTCTCCGTAACTACGCCGAAGATGACGCTGCATTACAATATCCAACTTAAACTATACGTACAACACAAACTGCGTTTTCCGCTGTACATTTGCCATTGTTGGTATGAAGTAACTGACAAGTGAAATGGCGGCGCGCAACGTAATGGCGTCTGCGCCTACACCCAATTACTTCGAGGTCAATGACAATGACAAACATTAAAACTCCTACAGTTGCTGTACAGTGACATGTTGGTTTCACAGAGATTGCTTTCTTATCGCTCATACAATTTATAACTTAAATCACGAACACCTTTTTCGATTACCCTGTAATATTAGATATTATTTAACAGTTCGTTTTCTAAACATAATACTTCTATACTCCTAGTAATGCTTGTAATTGCACTAAATATATTGAAAATTTACCCGTAAGCAATATAAATTATGATAATCTTATTTTGAATCCACCTTACTGAATCAAAACATCGGTAAGCTGTGTTATTTGTATATTTTTACTTTGTTACACTACTAGTTGTTACCTTGACGTTTTAAATTTAAACTATAATTTCCAATATAACTTAAAACAAAAATAAAGTTGCACTCGCACAATAACTAAATTAAACCTTGAGTTAATTATCTATTCACGCTAGCAAGTTGAGCAGTGCGTTAACGATTAGATCGTGTCTACTTAACTAACCATTACATTTCAAAACATCTTTTAGATAGTGGTTTTCGCCTTCTTATCTTAATTCCTAAAGTCTGTTATTAACTCGGCATATTTTCCAATTCTGTGATTAATTTTATGTCTGCAATTGGCTAGCCTGTTTCTAGTATACCTTTAGAAAAAGTGTCGCTCTGGCATGATTTCAATAGCTTGTCGGGCTGGCATCGGTGTTAGATTGGCTAGCGCTCGTAAAAAGAAAAGAATTTGTATGTTCTGTCCGGATTTGTTTTGCGGTGAGGGCCGGGTCTTCGGAGACGGTTGTTCTTTCGACAATCCTTATAGAGAGGCTCCAGGATTGTTTATACAGGGCGTTAAACGCTCTAGTAGTAATGTCCGCTCGCCCTTTCTGAACGGTTGCAACCTTCAATATATTATGTTGAGATCTAAAGGTTGGTTATTGATACGAATAACAATATTAAACGTTTAACAAAAAATGTATTTGGAAAAATAAATTATTTACATCGTTATATACAGGTAATATCTAACAGTGTCAATAAAATTGTATATAGGGTGTCCGGGATATAAGGACATTACTTTAACAGCAGACACATCTTAATATGCGCGACAAGAAACGCCTGTAATCTATGTGTCTAAATTGCATAGTTTTCGAAATATTTGCAATTAAAGTTTTCAGCCAAACCCTGCTTTCTAACTTGTTGGATTAGGGAATAACTGACCGACTGTACCTATAATGTGTATTTATTACTGGACTCACCGCTATAAATAAGTATATATCAGTACATGATTCTACAACAATACTTGCACGTGTATCCATTTCAGTGAGCGAATAAATGGACGCGAAGGTCCGCAGGTACTAAGCGACAACCTTCGCAGAAAACAATTTTAAGTGCGCTGTGAAGACTGCGACAATGATTTTTCTTCATATTAAAATTCAGAATGTTATCAATTATCACATTTGTGAATCGTTGCCTCTTAGATAGTTTTGTATTATATCCGTGGTTATGATTGCTTATTATAGTTTATTCGTTGCACCCACCGCAGCCATTCGAGTCGGCACTGTTAGGTCCTGTGGTTGTTTTATCCTGGGGTTAGAGATAGGTTAGGAGGGACGGGATTAAGGGATGCATAAAAGAAGACTGGCATATAAGTCTATAAAATTTTCGGTCTTGCAGATGGCTCTGGGGATTGATTTGGTTGTATTCATGAATTAGAGGAATGAGATTGTTTGGAGGCGATTAATGAGTGCAAGAAGTTGGGTGAATAGGGGGTCGGGGAATGTGGATGTTGCAGTCCTGGTGTTGGTCTTTATTTGTGATTTTTCACGTTTGGCTATGGCGGCATATGTAGCTAACGAGGTTGATGTGATTGACCAGATGCGGTACACCGTAGTTTGAGCACCTGGCTGGAATATCGCATGTTTTCACACATATCGCTGGCAGCAGTGACATTAACTGCATTTATTTGTCCTTCAAGGCATTTCCACCTTGATGGATATGTGGAATAGCGTCTTGAGGACGAAGATAATAGGGAGAATGCTTATTTTCTAGTTTAGCCCTAGAGGAGTGGCATGTGTTTCCGCTCCAAGCCTTCTATCATCCTCCTTATCAAAATGACCTGAATTATTAAACTGTTTTAACGTCTCCCTCGGTAAACGCCTCAGAGATGTCTCGAAGAACAAATCGTGTAGTCCTCTCTGAGGGCAGTTAGAAGGCGTGAAAGTTAAGCTTGCACCTTGTCTAGTATGCAGTTATCGCCGACCGTTGCCAGGTATGCGTGGATTTCATCTAGCAGGTTCTTGACCATAGTTCAAACTATCTTTCTCCTTACTATAATTGGAGCAACTTTTTCGTACTTGGATTGTGGGGCGGGCTCTTCTTCATCCCAGAGTGCTTCGCACCTATTGGAGGTCGTAATCATAGCGGGATTTGATGGCAAATCCGTGGGTTTTTGGTATTATTGTTGTTTGCCCTCCGGTAGTAAGTGGCCATCCGGGAAGTCTTCGATGTAGAAGTAAGTCAATCTGCAGTTGGCGTAGTTATATTTTACGTAATAACCGTTGAGGTTACCGTCGGGATGTGGAAGATACTCCCTAGGGCGTTCCACAACGTCATTGACGATTTGATTTACTGTAGCTAACGACTCCTCTGACTGGAGGTTTCCGTAGAGACTCCATTTATTGTGTTCTCCCCTTTTTTAAAAATGCTTTTCAAGCTTCTACTAATTTTGAATGTCTAATTTTAATGTTTTGATTTACATATAAAAATCAATGTTACTAAATACTCCTCTTATTTATTTTCGTCCATAGTTGTGGTTTTTATTGTGTCAGTTATTAAAAATGTTAGCCAAAACCGGCATTGCAAAGCCAATATCTTGAGTTTCAGTTTAAATAATTTATTCAGTTATTTAGCATAGTTTTAATACTATCAACACCTTGTGTTTAACAAAGCAGGCAACATGTTGATTCGTCACCAATTCTGAATGATAAGGGCGCTGCCAAAGTCGAGTCTCATCATATTCGTACAAATCCAAAAGGCTTTAATAGGACTCGACTCGACGCTATCAATGTGTCAGCGCAATATGATTCTCGATAGTAAACAAATGACTATTACTTCTATTGAACTTTTACGAGTCCGGCACAGTTTCATCCACTCTGATTAGTCGGTGTGGCAGTGCCCTAAAAAGCACATTAAGCGTAAATTAAAACCGTATAAATTGAATCACACATAAGATCATATGAAAATGTATTGGTTATGATTTTTTAACCATTTATATTAATTTCTATTTGTAAGGTTTATAAGCGTCGTAGTTGCCATTTTACCATATTGACGCCTTAGCATAGAACAATACAAATTGATGATAAATTTTTTTTAATTTTCTGTAATAAATATAAAAGTCCCCTGTTTTATATTAGACATTGCATGCAACTTCGAATTGAATACATTTTTTGTCGTTGCATTTATAAATTACATCAAACTGTCATGTCGTTGCAGTCGCAAATATTTCTCATTTATTAATTTAATGGTAATGTCATAAAATCGACTGTCTACAGTTATGTTTTGCAGATATTTTTAATGCATTTTTTTATTAGCATTTTCAATTTTTAAAAATTCTGTTTAATGAGGCAAAAAGAAACTGAGATTTACTCTGAGTTTATCCAATTTAGGCATGCGACAGTAAGGGCTAATGGATTTGCTCCGTAGTTTATAATTCAGTGACATGGGTAGATATGCTAATGCGATTTTTCTATTATATTTTCAGTACTGTACAAAGTGTGTTGTTAAATCTTAAATTTATAAAATCACATTCTATTTTAAAAACCAGCTTAAAATAAATACGAATCTGGTTATTATCCGTAGTGTATCTATTACTAAGAATAAAACAATTCTTCGCATAAAATTCGCTAATTGATTACTTCTAAGTTTTGAAAGTTTATTTTCAAAAAAGCTTTTTATAAAATGCTTAGCTATAATTAAACGTACGACCTAACCACCATTCAGTTCAAATACCTTAATTATGCTCCATTGTACCGATTTAATTAAAACATCGTTTTATTACAGTATTATGTTAAGATTCTAGTATAAGTATTATCAGCTATCAAGCAAAAGTTAAGTCCTCTTTACATAATAATTTTAATAGATATCGTCTGCAGATGGGCGGTAGCTGTCACGGGACGGAGTCACGCAGGGACCTGTGGCTGTGTCGCTTCGGGCTTGGCACGCTGTCGCATACTCACCCCATTCCGAGATTCCTGTCACCAATATGTTATCCTTTGGTCTCCCTGTTTTAATTCTTACTTACGGCAAAACTGAATTTACATTTTTTATCTTTTACTTGTGAATTTAGACAAACAATTTTTAAAGGTTTTCATGTAAATGTAACATGACTTCTGTAGTTTTCAGATAGAACTTTATAACTAATTTATCCAACCGCACTCTTATTGATAGACATTAGTTTGTTTTCCTTTTGTGTTCAATAGATTAGCCGTAGGCTATATATAATCGTTACCTATATTATTTTTAGTTATGGTTATACAAAATAAATTTTAGAACGTTACATCGGTTGCTGTCAATTTTTTCCATAATTCAGGAGATCTTGTTCTAGAAAAAACAATCCATCTCCTGTGCCCATTCAATCAAAAAAGGAAACAAAATCCTAATATAGCGGGAAACTAGAATTTACCTAATCTTAATTCAACGCACTTACGCCACGTGGTCGGCAGCCTCTTCTTACTAATGAAATAGTTCTAGTCAGACAGTGCTAGATTGAAATCGTAAGCTTAATGTTTTAACTCAATCAAGTGACAGTCGTTCAAAATTAGTCTAACTTGTTGTAGATAGAAACACAAAAGTCGTTGAAGACTGTACGCAATGCAGGGTGTCTATGAAATAGGGCGCTTGCAAATAGTTTACTTTAATAGTAACGGTTGGTTTTTTTAAGATTAACTAAATTTTGTTACTTCTTATCATGTTGATTACTAAAATTACTATTTTGTCTTTTAAAATGTTTATATTTCTTACTACCTTTTCAGTTACTTAAATTTCTCATTTAATTTCATGCGGTGGAATCTGAGACGCTGCGTTTACGCGTCATGACATGACATGAAACAGCTGTGATGTGAGTATGATCGAAAAATCATTGTTGTGTTAATTCGTATAAAAGTGAACTTGCTGTAGCTTTTGGCATCCTTGAAAATATTACAGCAAATGATGCGCAATCGTATATTTGTTATTATTACAATTTTGTGAATTGAAAGTAATTTAAAAATAGCTCAAGTACACAGGCGATGGCCTTTGTACACCAGGATCTTTTTTAACCGATTACCAGGAATTACTCTGTGTTAATACTTCAAAAAAAAAGAAGCCTCTTATCCACAGACTTTATGATTCCATTATACACTTCTTTTGAAATTATTGTTCCGAGTTGGTAAAGAAGAAGCACCTATGTCATAATAAAATTAAACTTTTAGACATTCCTAGGTGATGCTGAAATAATCTAGATAACCCGTAAAGTATGCCATGTTTTAACATTTATGCTTTTTTAAAGAACTTTGTCCGGAAGTGTACGAGGGGTGCTGCAATTGTTTCAGAAATAGGTATGAAAACATAATGAAAATACAGTAATAATGCTTCTACTGTTTTTCAAAACATTCTCCCTTAAAATCAATACACTTATGCATGCGTTCGATCCACTTGTTGAAGCACTTTTTCCATTCTGAAGATGTTATAGCAGAAATGTGAGTTTTGAATGCTTCCACGGCATCTTCAGGTGTTGAAAAACGGGTTCCACGCATTTTATTTTTGACAACCGGGAATAAAAAATCATTTGGACTTTAATCCGGACTGTATGGACAATGAGTCATTAATTCTAACTTTTGCTACTTCAAATAATCGACAGTTTGTGATGCTGTGTGTGACGATGCATTGTCATAGTGTAAAATGATCCGACGTTTTGCATTAGTTTTTCGGATTTCATTGATAACTTCCAGTAAGCAAATACTTGTATATCAATCAGCATTAACCGTGTGACAATCCTCTAAAGCGACGGTAGCAACGTGACCAGTAATACTGAAAAAGGTTGCGACCATTTTCTTTGAAACACTTCGTGAACGGACAACTTTTGTTGGATTCAATTCATCTTGAAATACCCAAACGCGCGCATGTTGTTTTGTTTCTGGCTCATATGAATAAATCCAAGTATCGTCACCTGTAATGATGTTATAAACCAAATTTGAAGCAGCGCGGTTAAATTTTTTCAGCATTTCCTTGCTCCATTGAACACAAGCCACTTTTTGAGCCTCCGTTAAATTTTGCGGAATCATAATTTTTTTCACACCTAAATGGTCAGGCAAAATCGTTGATATTTGTTTCATATCAATGCCAAGGGTCGGTTCTATTTCACGGTAGGTCACATGCCGATCCATCACAATCATCTCACGGACAGCATCAATATTTTTTGAAACAACACTAATTCGCGGACGACCTTCGTAAAATTCGTCTTCTGCGACCCAACTTCAATTCTTAAAACCAGCGATAAATTGTTGTTTTGGATAGTACATCGTTACCAAAAGCCGAAACAAGACGATTCATACATTGTTGTTAAGTTAAATTACTTTTAAAATCATAAAAAATCATTGCACAAAAAGGTTCGCGACTTAATTCCACTTTTGTCAATAGTTGTTTATTTTACTCTTAAATACAAACGTTACCAAACGATATTTTATTCAACTGTCAATGTTACATAACCTAAAAGATGTCAAATTTTACGACGGAAGTACTCGATTCCCGAAATATATGCAGCACGCCTCGTATATACTCTGAAATCACCAAATGCCCAAAATCAAACTTTTTTCATACACTACAAATTTCTTTTTCATGCACCTAAGCTTCCTAATCCGATAAAAACTGGCGTCCATGTAACTTTCTTTTATGACGGGAAAGAGAAAAATATTGGAAGACGCTAAATATAAGTGTAATTAACATAACCAAATATTTTATTATTTGAAAAATAAAATTCAAATGCATAAATTTCAAAAGCATTTATAAACTAAAATACCACATGAAAACCCTTTTTTTAGTTAGAGACATATGTCAATGTAAATCTTAAAACCTATTCGAATAGTTACTTACAGAAAACCTACACAGTAAATTTTATAAATTAGGGGTTTGAACAAGATTTGACAAATAACGTTTTTAAAAACTATGAAGTGAAATAGAAACAGTTTCAAAATGAAGTTACGCGATTGTTAAAGACACATTTTCGAGCTATGATTTTGTTTTATTGTCGATAAAAAAAATTAAACGGAGAGTATCGCTGATCTAAAAACTGTTTTTGGTGATCAGGTACCATCAATAATGGTGGTTTTGGTGGTATCAAAAATTTAAAATCGGTTGTACGAGGGTTGCCTTTTAAGTAGTTACAAAAACTAGGAAAGAAACCAAATTTTTTGGAACAAACTGCTTTATTGTTCATCAAATATACACCTTTAAGTTTTATACACTTTTGCATGCGTTCAAACCACTTCTAGAAGCATTTTTTCCACTCTGAAGTTGGTATCTCAAAAATGTGGTTTTCAAATGC